>PVIW01005028.1:49972-116189 GCA_004026585.1 Noctilio leporinus
GGGGAAGGGAAGAGGGCAGGGAAGAGGGCAGGGAAGGGGGCAGGGAAGGGGGCAGGGAAGGGGGAAGGAAAGGAAAGAAAAAATAAAAGAAAGGAAAGAAAGGAAGAAAGAAAGAATATGCCACAAAAAGAGAAGGTAATGTTAGTGTTGTGGTGATATAAAACAGATTTTTTTTAAATATCACCTTTGTATCAACACTAACTCATGAAAATCAAAAGGTACAGGCTCAAAATTACTGAGATAAAAATGTTGATAGAGTCCCACTTGTAGAAGATTGAAAGAATTTTGTGGTAAAGAAAACAAGATAAAGTACAGTGGAAAATATTGATCTAAATAAATAGAAGAGATTCAGTAAATAAAAACATAAATTAATTTTTTCATAAATATTCCACTTATTAAAGAAATTATAGTTCATTATATTAAACAGGAGAGGGTGCTCTTGAACTAAGAAAACTAGTAAACCACCAAATGCTTCACACCTATCTACATAGAATTATTTCTTTTGGTTATTCAAATAAAATATCAGATATTTACAATAAATGAAAAATAGATGAAAACAACTATAAAGACTACTATAGGAAGATAGAAATTATGAAGGAAAATATTTCTGTTGATGAAAATTATTCTAAAATAAGACCATGAAGTATGGGAATATTGAATTAAATACTATTAAATCAACAGTTTCATATAAAAAAAAAAAACTCAACACAATAATTAGTTTAAAAATTCAAAAGAAGGGGGATAAAAATGTTAGAATTAAGTAAACTTTAGAATGAAAAAGACAAAATCATTTCAGTAATGAAGACTAAACTACAAGGTGACTGAGAAATAGAATCAATGGAAAGCATAACAGATATGGAGGAATAAAATAATCAAGAGCATAAAAATAAAATAGAAAACCAATCAGAGAAAGCAATAGCTATAGAAGATAGGCAAAGATGATCTCACATATGTATAATTGGAGTCCTTGAATAAAGAATGCTGGAATAGAAATATTATTTAAAGTTATTGTATAATTCAAAAAAATTTTCCAAATGGTCAACATGGAGACATGTCCTAGTAAAACTCTTAGGCTTTACTAATAAAGACAAAAAAAAAAAAAAAGAAAACAAGAAAAATAAAAACACAATTCTGGACCTTCAGGCAAAGAGACCAAATAACTTACAAGAGAATGAAATCAAATTAAGATCAGAGTTTATAAAAGCAAACTTTAAAGGAAAATTGTTTAGAAAGTGAGAACAAAGTGAATCACATATTTTATATCTATACAAGTTGTCCTTCAAGTAGCAATGCTATATTGAAACAGTTCTGAAAATGTAAATACTCAAGGAGTACTGTACTTACAACTAAAGGATGAGCTTTATCCAGCCCAATGAATACTGGACAAACCCTAGAAAATGAACTGATGGTGTATACTGAATAGATTTCAATACAGATCTAAGATTAAAACAAAGGGTGGGGAAAGGGTGTGTAAGTATTACATGTTCTAATAAAATAGAAGTAACCAACCCCTCACAAAAACCTGTCAGGTTGACAGGTTTCCTGTCAACCTAAAAAGTTCTGCATAGCTAACTAATCCCCAGGTTTCTCAAACTCATTCTGCCTAAAAGTGAGCTCAGTGTTCTCTCTGTATAAATCATGGCCCCTTTCTACCAGTGAAGCACTCAGATGGATGCATTAACCTTAAATGTGAGAATGAATAAATTAAATGGCAAAATGATCAAGGATGTTTTTTGAATAATGGCTTTTATTTTCTCTATGAAGCAGAAAATGAGGTCATATGCTAAGAATGACAGCAGTGATGTGGTGGGATAATAAGAGAAGATTTTTAAATCTGCTGTGGAGAGATTTACTTGGATTAACATGGAAGGACTGCCAGGCAGCACTCTGAATCTGGTTGGGGGCAAAAACCATTTCTTTGCATTGGCACCAGTGGATGGATGTGTTTTCAGGATTTTTTTCAAACTGTGTTCTTCTGCCTTAGAATACAGACAGCGCAGACACATACATTGGTCCAGGATTTTTTTTTTTTTTTTTTAATTTCGGAGCAACTAGAAGAATAGTAGGTTAATGTTATTCTATTGAGAATATTGGCAAGAAAATGCTGATGTACTGAATGATGGATTCTTAGATGAATAGGGGTGGAGGCAAGGAAGGTGAAAGTAAGGAAAAAGTGGAATCATCAAGTGGTTGGGGAATTCATTGAATATACAGAACATTTATTGAGGAATCACTAAATGAGAGATCTGAAGCAGAAGGGTAAGAAGTTGTGGTCAGAGAATAAAATAGTTGAGTTTAGGTTTTCAAAGTAGAGCAGTGATGCCACAGTCTAGGCTTGCCCATCGTAGAGGGGTGGCTGAAATAAACTGGAGAAGGAAGTGACTGAACATGAGAAGGTCAAGAAATTGTGAAATTTACATATTACATGGGCAGGATGTTGCCCAGAATGATGGCAGGACATTCATGGAGAGGAAGATCATAGTTTATGCTGAGATGTTTAATAAATATGAGGAAATATTCCATGAAATAAGAGGCAGTCTGAGTACAAGGGGAGGGTGGAATATAATATGGCTTAAAAAACTTAGACCTCCAAGGGGAGGGGGACACTACATGAGGACTGGTTTGAAACATCACTGGATGTGGAGAATTTAAGCTCTGCCTTTTCATTCTGAGGTACCAAAGGTGTAGAAGCCATATTTTCCACTTTAGGAAGCTTCTGGGGAAGCACTGAATATCCTATGGGGTAGAGTGAGGCTTTTATTAAGGCAAAAAGATGAAGTGAGTGTGGTGATAGGGCCAAGGATTGAGGGTTTCAGGGGGCATAATGAATGGGAGGATGGTCAGAAGTTGGGGTCAGAAGGAAGTCGCAGGATGCTGGCATAATGCACATCTCTGATTGGTTGCTTCAGAGGGGAATCACTATAGGCCACCTGGTGTTCTCTAACCACATATGGCTACTTAACAACAGTCATAGAAGGAAAAGCCCACTAAAACCTGTAAGATTTAACAGTAGCAGTGTTAAGTCACACCATATTGACTTGCATCCTTTTACAATGAGTTTACTGCAAAATAAAATTTTATTTTTCAAATAGAACATTTAAAAATAGCAAATACTATAAAACTCACTTTGAACATGAAAATGGAATTTAATAAAAAATCTACATTGGTAATAGTTTCTAAAGTACTATCCAGGGGCATATGAGTTTATTTCAAAATTATCATGGCCAGTGAAGTTGAATGGACTCTAATTTGAAAAAATTGATTTCCAAAACATGAATCATAAAGTTGGAACTCAATTTCATAGGAACAAAAGGCCCCAGACCTCCTAGAAATCTATAAAGCTACAACTCGGAAACTCAAAAACAAGTAAGCCTCTTAGGAAGTGTAGCTATAGAGTTTTAAAAAATTAGAAAAGTAATGAAAGCACTGAGAGAAAATTTTGTAGTAAAATAAACATTCAAATGATTTATTATGCTGCATAAGTTTGGGAAAAAGGAAATTGTGTTCTGTGATAAATAAATACATAGATAACATATACAGTGAACCCTTGAACAACACAGGTTTGAACAGGGCAGGCTTTGAAATCACTAATACATGGACCCTTTTTCTATAAATATTGTAAATGTATTTTTCTTAGGTTTTTCTTAATAATGTTTTTCTCTAGTTTATTGTAAGAATACACTATATAATACATATACCATGTAAAATATCTATTAATTGACTGATTATGTTATCAGTAAGGCTTCCTATCAACAGTAGGCTATTAGGAGTTAAGTTTTTGTGGAATCAAAAGTTATATGTAGATTTTTGGCTGTGTCGGAGGTTGGTGCCACAAATACCCATGTTGTTCAAGGGTCAACTGTATATCCAAGTGTATATATATAAACAGATATATACATATAGATCATATCCCATACATGTAAAAATAATTATATATGTATGTACCTATATGTGCTATATAATATAGACATGTATTATATGGATGTCTCTCTCTCTCTCTCTATATATATATATTATACATGTATGGCAGTGTTAGCCAAGAATCCCCCCAGAAATTAGGAAAAAGAGCCCTGGCTGATGTGGCCCAGTGGATAAGGTGCTGGCCTGCAAAACCAAAGGTGGATGGTTCAATTCCCCAGTCAGGGCACATAACCAGGTTGTAAGCAAGGTCTCCTCCAGCCAGGTCCTTAGCTTGAGGTAGGTGAAAGGCAACCATACATTGATGCTTCTCTACCTTTTCCCCTTCCTCCTTGCCCTTCTCTCTGAAAATAATGAATAAAATCTTAAAAAGTAAAATGTTTTTAAAAAATTAGGAAAAAGAAGGTTCCTAGTCTCTCACAGAGGATTTATTTAAAAGCTCTTTATGAACATTTATCTTTAGTAACATCTCTCCATATTATAGAAATATCAAATAATGGACATTTTTAATGCCAAAGGTTTTTTCTTATACTACTGTGGGACTACATGAAACCTTTGTGCTCCTGAAAGTAGTTTTCTTAGAAGATAAAGATAAAAGCATATGAATCCTATCAAGTATTGTATTTGTGATTTTAATATATACATATAAAAATATAAAATCTTATTTAACCCTGCACACTTTTTGTAGTCAGCATAAACAAAATCTTATCAAGCACATTAGTACATATGCTCTTTTTCCCTTACCTCATTCCTTCTACAGTTTCCAAGTGCCTACACTGTACCAAACATTGTTGTAGGAATGACATGGGAAGCCCATCTTGATTGCTGATAGTACAAGAAAGTGACACAAAGTCTTTGTGAAGGACCTCTCTCCTGAACTCCAGGCCTACATATAACTGTCCCAATAGACTTGCTCACTTGGAGACTCCTCAGGTTTCTCAAACTCACTCTGCCTAAAAATGAGCTCAGTTTTCTCTCTGTGTAAACGATGGCCCCTTTCTACCAGTGAAGCCTGACTCTCTCCTGGTATTCCTCCTTTACCTGTCAGAAAGCTTTCCAGAATGTAAACTTGACTACAATACTAATGAATTTCTCCACAACTCTCATGCAATATTTTACAAAAATCTATTTTTCTCCCTAAAATCTTAAAATCTCTTTTCTTTTTTTTTCAAAAAAAGGGTGAAGGTGAATAAGCCTGGAGGAAAGGGTGCATAAGCTAAACTGACCATGAGTATGACATGTTTTCAAAATCTAAGATTACCCTTTAGAATTCATAATATTTCTGCATATTAATTCATAATTTATCTTTTTTTCTCCTATGAGAAGTTTTAAAGGTCTTAGCTTTTAACATTTTGTCATCCATTCAGAATTTTCCCTTCTAGATCCTTGAGCACAATTTATTTACTGGGCAAATGGACACATATCTTCTGGCTTCATGTACCTCTAATACACATGGCCTACTTAGAGATGCACGACCTAGAGGGTGAAGCTCAGACCTCCCTGTAGAAAATTCATGAGGTGGAAGTATAGCAAGTGCCTGGTAACCTGGGCTCTGGAATTTAATTGCTTATTTGAATCCCAATTTTGTTGTTGCATGATCTTGGGAGTTATTTGATCCTTTTGGTTTCATAAAATAATGATTATAATAGTGTTTATTTTAGGATTGTTATTAGGTTTATAAGTAAATAACTCAGCCTGGTGTCTGGTGCATAGTAACTGCATCATATACATTCATTTATCTGTTGTCAGAGTTCCAACAAACAATTTGCAATTTATTGTATATGTAATGATATTTTGTGTTGGTCTGCCTTTGGTCTAGAATATTCTACCCCCATAATATTGTATTACCATGAAAGGAATGGGGGCAGAAACATGTTCTAGTAACTTCTTTAAAGGGAAAAATCCCAACAATCCTGTATTTGTTGAAAACATGACAAATGTAAAGTATTTACAATTACTGTGAGGACAGTAAAAAAACAAGTCATCTTTTTAAATGTAATAGTGTAAAGGTCACCTACTCTTCATCAAAATAGAAAATCAGACTGTGAGCATTTCCTCTTGGGAGATGTTGAAGAAGTGTTAAGATTGAAGTATTTGACAGCAGAATTGAGGATGACAAATACAAGCTGGTAGAATGAACACCACGCCCTGTGTTCCTCCCTGCTGCCTCCAAGCTTACTCAGCTATTGTATTTCTGCTTTGCGCTTTCCTTTTCATCTCTTTTCTATCTTTTTATTGTGAATGCCTACCTTGCTATTTTTTTTTAAGCAGCTCACCTATTCATACATCACCTGCTTCCTGGAGCTCTCACTGACTACAAGGTAATACTGCATTGAAATAAATCACCCATTAGGACCTGTCAACCTGAGAAAAGTTCTACATAGCTAAATAATGTTGGCGTTTCCAGATTGTGAACCTCAATGTTCATGCTTCTTTACACACTCCAATTACAGAGACTGCATTCCAAATGGGGCCCCATCTGGCTCAATCTCTGTAAAGAATCACACATAAAGAAGCCTGGTCTGGCAGGCCAAAATGACTTTGTAATATATTCTAACTCCATCGACCTAACGACAAAGTGGATTCAACTCCAACTTCACAACTCTATTCAATTATTTTCTCTATTTTGTATTTTGTTACGGTCCATGTTATAAATTCTTACATTCCAGAGCTGCTTATATACTAGCCTCTAAAATGCTCTCTTCAGCTTAATTCCTTGGGATGTTTCTTTTTATCCCACACATCATTCTTTCTCTTTAAGTAGTCTGATGTAGCCTCTTCATCTCTTCATCCCCAGGCTACCAATTCCTTTCTCTTCTTTCTTCCCACTTTTTCAGTATTGTATCCCAAAAGGTCAAGTAATCAAGTTAGCAAATACTCTCTACATTTTAGTTGTAAAGAAGACACATGTGAGTAGAGAAATTATGATTTGGAGGGGTATTTAAAATCTGGTCCCTATCAACACATTTATTATTTATCCCTTCACTGGCTCTAGCATCTCAAATAAAAATTCATGGAAAATACCAAACTAACTTGGTTTAATCTGTAACACAACCAAGACTATAAATAGGCCTTTAAGATGCCAGTTGAGACTGTAAGTTTCATATTCATAGAATGTTTGCTGTAGTATTAATTGGCCAGAGTGATCTTAGACTCCTTCTCCATCTGTCTTGATACCTGTATCTATTATATGTTTGATCATACATTACCATATGAAGACCCCAAAATTATGTCAGTTGATGACTTACCCAAACTTTATAAAAAGTATGAGATATGGGCTAAATTTTAGTTTCTGTTGAATTGAGTTTAATCAAGTTCAAAAAGTAGAAAAACCTTCTATGAAGTGAAGACATTACTGCAGATAGAGATGCAAAAGGCCAAGGTCAATTCCTACTGTACACTTCCCCCGTGTGCTCTTCCTTCACCTTCAGTACTGCCTGGATAGATCTTGTCCCTTCCCTCCCTCTGTCATCTTTGTGACCACATTTCCTTTATATTTGCTATAGGAGATCACTGAGAGGAAATAAGCATATGACATTGTGTAGTGAGAGCCTATAGAAACATTTGATTGTTTAATCAGGCCAAAGTTTCTCAGGCATCTTCTAGCTAAGGCATTACCTAGTGATTTATTTTATTATTTTTAAAAGATTTTATTTATTATTTTTAGAGAGAGGGGAAGGGAGAAAGGCAGAGAGGGAGAGAGACATCGATGTATGGTTGCCTTTCACCTGCCTCCAGCTACGGACCTGGCTTGCAACCTGGCTATGTGCCCTGGCTGGGGAATCGAACCAGAGACTTTTGGATTTGTAGGCTGGCGCCTTATCCACTGTGTCACCAGTCAGGACATGATTTAGTCTAATTTCACAAAATACATATGACGTCTGTCCCAGAACTATTGAGCCAATATCAATAGAATTAAAACAGTTTTTGTGGCTGATACTTTCGAGATATACATATGTATAGAGAGAGAGAGGAACTCTATTTGATTTCTTGTTGTGTTTCCAACTGATAGCCTAAAGCTTGGCTCACAGCTGCTGCTCAATAAATGCTTGTTGAATGAAAGAGTAAATTTAACTTAATCTAACCCTCATGGAGAAAACAATATCCTAATGAACAGAGTGGAACTGTTACACAAAACAATACAGGTGTAGTTACAGTGTATGGGAGTGAAGAGGAGGAGGAGATTATTGGTTGGCATGGAAAATGTTTAGCTTCCATATTATATGCCCAAGTTCAGCAGCAGCACTCATGCAATGAAATGCCCTATAATATATTTATCTGCCAAAATTTTGATTGCAGGTTTCTGCTCACAGAGGAAAACTAAAATTAGAAAGAAACTGCGTGGGTTTTGATACGAAGGAAGAATATAGTTTTTACAACATACTTACGGGAAAAACCAAACCCAAAGGACAGACACAACCTCCATTCTCCTAAGGCACAGGGTGGAGGAAGTTTAACTAAATGAGGTTCTCATGCCAATTATAATGTAGTAGAGAAAAAAATAAAACAGGGTTGAGATGACATACGAAAGGGAGAGAAAGAATGAAATCTGACAACTCTTTTGTCCACAAGAAATGTCTTTACTTTTCACTTGAAGGCTTGCAAATTACCTTCACAGAAGGTATTTAATTCACATTTAATGCAGTGAAACAAAATTGGTTCTACTGTCTCAAAATCTCTCTCTCTCTTTTATTTATTTATTTTTATTTTCACTTAAACCCATTCCTTTGATCACTCCTTTAGATCCTTTGGTGTATGAGACCTTATCTTAGTGCATTCATATATGGGAGAAACTTTTAATCTTAGAACAGATTTGTGAGAGATGTGTGAACCATCCTAAACCATTTAGATGAATTGAAGCAGGTTTTCCTAGGTCTAGCTACCCAATTGCTTTTTGTGTTGAAACAGTTTCACGCTTTTATGGTATCCACAGGACCCAAGATGAATCACAGAAACATTATTATGATTTTTACCTCACTGTGCTCAACTTTTACATTCCGAGTGGCATCAACAGGTGAGACTTATTTGGCTATTTTATAATAGACCTGTACAATTAATTATGCAAGACAAAGCATTAACCTTAAATTTAAAAGAACAATTTTTTTAGATTACTGAGAAAAAGTTCAATGAGACTTTTAATAATTCTCGAATGCATCTTAAACAGAGGACTAAATGTGCCAGCTCTGGAATGAGCTAGCATTCTTTCTTTTTGCTCTAGCCTTTGGATGTTGAAATCTGGATTCAGAATTGATAGAAACACGGTTCTCTAGCTCTTGGTCAAAATTTTCACCTTCGAGTTCATTGTTAAATTGAATAAAGTATCTGAAATCGGTGGGAATGAAAAAGTGGGTATTCTGGCTAGTCTGTTAATCACCAAACGCAGCATATGTGGGCTGTCAAGTTTCACGTAGAATGTAACCATTTGTTTGTTTCAGAACTGTTGCTATCTTTTGATGGTGACAACTCAGGCTTTTCTTTCTGACCAGCCTTCACCAAATTGCCATCCCTTGAACATAAATTGCACTCTTATATTACTTTCCTTTGTACCTATTTGTTCTTTGTCCAGAAATATCTTTTCCCTTCTTTCAGTTTAGAACTGACTTCTGCGAAGTCCTTAATTCCCTCACCAGAATGTCTCCTAATCTAGCTGATTGCTCTTATATTTCCATAACATTTTTGTAACTATATTTTATTGTGATAAATACACATAAAATTTGCTATTTTAACCACATTTCAGTGTACAACTGAGGGGCATTAAGCATATTCAGACTGCTGTGCATCCATCACTACCATCCATCTCCAACACTTTTCTCATGGAGCTGAAATTTTATGCCCATTAAATAATAACTCATTTTTCTTCTCTTCTCTTAGCCTTCATCAATGGTCTCTTTAATCTCTATAAACTTAACTACTCTAGGTATTACAAATAAGTAGAATCATACAATATTTGTCCTTTTTTGACTGGCTTATTTCACTAATGTCCTCAAGGTCCATCCATGATGCAGCATGTGTCAGAATTTTCTTCTGTTTTAAGGTATTTACATATAGAATGCACTTTTGCCTATCCGTTTATTCCTCATGGACATGTTGATGGCTTTTATGTCTTGGCTATTGTGAATACTACTACTAAGAATGCTGATATACAAATATTTGTTCAAGTCTCTGCTTTCAATCTTTTGGGATATATACCCAGAACTGGAATTGCTGGATCATACGATAATTCTATTTTTAATTTTCTGAGGGATTGCCATACTGCTTTTTATAGTGGCACCATTTCATACTTCCACCAGCAATGCACAGGGTTTCAATTTCTTCACATCCTTGCCAATACTTGTCATTTTCTGTTTTTTGATAATAAATATTCTAATTTTCAAGCATTTACCTTTCCTTAATGATTAGTGATATTGTGTATCTTTTCATGGGTTTATAGACTACTTATATATGTTCCTTGGAGAAATGTCTGTTTCGATTATTGGCCTATGTTTTAATTGGATTATTTGTTGTGTTTAGTTATAGGACTTGACATATATCCTGGATGTTAACCTGTTACTAGATATATGATCTGCAAATATCTTGTCCCATTATGTGGTTGTATTTTCACTTTGTTTATAGTGTACTTTGGTTCACAAAAGTCTAATTTTGTTGCAGTTCAATTTATCTATTTTTAAATTTTGTAGTCTGTGCTCTTGGTGCCATATGCAAGAAATCATTAACAAATCTAATGGCAAGAAGCCTTTCCCCTGTGTCTTCATTTAAGAGTTCTATAATTTTGGCTCTTATATTCAGTTCTTTCATCCATTTTGTTATTTTTCCATATGGTACAAGGTAAAGATTCAGTTTCAATTTTTGGTATATGGATAATCAGTTTCCCCAGCACCATTTGTTAAAAACTCCTGTAACATTTTGCACATGTATTTATTATTATGTATTTACCTACCTGGAGTAATATGTTTATAAATTGGCTCTCATGCAGGAGTAGGGGGTAGGATGATGAAAAGGTTTGATTTTTAATTTTTGCTGATTTCTCTTGCATAAATACTCTCACCATGGTCAAATACAGACTACTAACATATCACTAAACATAGAGTTAGGAAGATACTCACTAAGAGGTAGAGGCTTGGAATGATTTTACTTAATATTTTTAGTGCTTCACATGTATTCAATACTCAAATTTCACTGTTAAGTTTTGACTTGACAAATATTTTTGAGTGCCTTCTATGTTTCCAGTAATTGTATGAGGGACTTAGTACATAATGATAGAAAAACATACATGGTTCCTACTTTCATGCATTAATCAATCTAGTGAAAGGAGAAACACTACAGAAGGAAATCTAAAAATAATGAATGATTACTCATCATAATAAGATGAAGGTAACAAACAGGGTACAGAATTGCTTAAACAGTGCTCTTCAAAGAGGTGAAAGAATTGAAAAGAAAAAAAGCAGTCATTATGCTTCTGTACAGGGAGAGGAGGAACTAATTATGCAAAGTGCCAGGGAAGAGCACTTTGGGCAGAGAGAAACAACATGTACAAAGGCCTTTTGGCAAATGATCAGGGTCTTTGAAAGAAGCTTAAAGGAAACATAAATGGCTCAAATCGGGGCAGGAGGGCGAGTGGCCCAGGAGGAGGCTAAAAATGTTGGTGAGGGCCAGGCCATACATGGCCTTGGAGGTCACTGTTGGGTATTAAGATTTTATTCAAAGTGTAATGCAACACTGCTTTTGGGTTCTAAGTAGAAAGTAGGCATAATTTGATTTTTAAAATGGATTTTTATGGCTGAGTATATAGAATGTATTAGTTGAAAGCTACCTACTGCTGAAGTGGGAACACAGTACAGTTTTTGTAGTGCTGCTGGTGAGATTTGGGTATGAGAGGGGAGAAAAAGAGAGGTTGGTGGACTTGAGACTATTTTAATGATAAAACAGAGAGGACTTGATGATTGATTAGACATCATAAATTAGGTGGTTAAAGTGTCCTTCAGTCAATAACTTGGGAAAAAGAAAGTTGGAAAATAAATAGTTCATTTTTTTAAAGAAGCATTGTTCCTGGCCCTGAGCTAAGCTCTTTGAGTGATGGAAAGGGGGTAGATGGTGCAGTCTTTACGCATAAAAATTCATACTGCTGTGTCACTGAGACATGAAGTTGTAATAACCTGAGTACATAAGTCATAAACTAATGCTCTTTTTGAGGTTGAGAGTATAAGGGTAAAAAGAATTCTTAAAATGAAGACACGATTGATTAAGGTTGTTTAGGGACAAATGTTTTATGAGAGAATGACGTCTGAAGAATATACAAGACTTAGATGGGCAGACAGGAAAAGCCAGAGACCCTCACAAGTATGGGCAACTAGAAAACATAGAATCTGTATGGAAAGTTGCATGTGAGGTGGACAAGAAGATGGTTGGCCCAACTACAATGTTACTGGATAGAGATTAGTGGATGGTTAATGGGAACTGGTATCAGTATCATCAGAACTTTTGGTGTTTAACAGTTTACGAAGTGCGTTCCTCAATTTATTTCATTTAAGGCCTCACCAAGAAATAAACAAGTACCTAGGATTTTTCTTTTATTTTATAGATTGAAGATAGAATATTTAAATGGTGAAGTTTTATACCCAAGTTTACATGACCAGAAATTGAATTAGAAATGAAACCCAAATCTTTTCATTCTCTTAGCTCTTCTTTTTTCACTATAAGACTAAGTGGCAGATCGACATTAGTGGTTTAGGTGTTTATTATTATTTATTTTGGAGAAGAAATATGGATGATTTTTTAGAAAAAAAGACTATAATGATTTCATTTAAAAGTGAAAGACATGTAAAGTTTGGGTATGAGAGCAATTGACCATATTTACTTTTAGGGCCATATGGAAATGTCATTCTTCCCCTCCCCCCACCCCACCCAACACTATTTCAATAACAGAAAACTAGAGGCCAGTATTTCTAAGTTAAGAACACTTTAACATCTCCATTCTGACATGGTCCTCTAAGTTATTTATAAAACCACTACTAAGGAAATAAAGCAAACCTTATCATGGAGAGTTTCTTCTGAATTAAATGCATCTTATCTTTCCAGTAAAGAAAAATAACAAGTCCCTGGCTGCTATGTTCAGCCTTGGTAGAACTCACCAGCATGACTAAATGGCCAAAATATGATTTTCATATGACTTCCTGATTACCTCAATTCTCTGATCTCATTTTAACTACATGGTAGTTTTCATGAAGATTCTGAACACATTTATGGAAATGAGTCTTTTTAATAAGGTTGTTATAACCAAATTTTAGAGGAGTGAAACTACATGTTACATGGTCTCCATTAGATTTGAATCTCTGTACTTTCTCTATGGAGTCTTAGTATATGGGTATAACACTTTTTTGAATTCTGGATTTCTTAATTGGGCATAATATTGTATTTTAAAATAGTGTTGCTGATGTGTAACTCATATGTGTGCATGTATGTTATGTGTCCATGTATACAAGAATGATGCTTGCTTCTTTTAAATTCAACATGAAAGAATCACTAGGAGCAAACTCTGTAACTACCTACAGAAAACTCTCAATCCAGCACAGAATGTAATGAGTATAGTAATCATGAAAGATAAAGAGCTAAGGAAATTCGAAGAGGTAAGAAAATCTCTGTGGTTGGAAAGGAATACTTTAGACATTGAAGCAATATCTAGAAGAGTGGGTAAGATTTAGTCAGGTAAAGACAGAGGTAGGACATACCCAGCAGGAAACAGTGAAGACTAAGGCACATGTGTGAGAAAGGGATACATGTATTCCGAGAACCAGAAACAATCAGATTCTTTGAGTACAGGTTGGATGGTGGAAGGAAATGTTGGAAAGTGTTTTTTAAAAGTAAATAATTCATCAGGTAATATGAAACCACTGAAATAATACAGAATAGGTAAGTGACAAAAATTACAGTGGCTTTGATATATAGATGGGAGTAGAACAGGGAAAATCAGCTGCCATGGAACTAAGAGAAATCCTAAGAATTCAAGTTAGCAATAACAAGCCCTGATCAAACATAAAAGGCAGTTCAAAGCAAAGCAGGTCTGGGTATGACTGGTATTTTTAGTGACAGTGATGCATAATTGACTCATGGTCAGCTATGGTTATTTTTGCCCTAGGTACACTTAGTCAGGCATTTACACCTTTTGTCAGTGTAGTGTGTTTTCTCCTCCAGTGTACTTTTCTAATCCGGCTGACATCCTATATGATATAAAAGTTTTGAGAAGCAAGAGGGAGAGCGACTTCAGGTTTTTCCTATGCTCCCTGGGCTAATTCTGTTATCTTTGCTTCCCCCTTGATTTGTAAACATTCTAATGATGGAAAAGGGGGTAGTCTTACCCCCTTTAACCAGTAAAGAGCTCTACTTTAGTTAACATTATATAAACAGAGAGGATTAATTTGCATAGAAAGTAAAGCCCTAATGCTAAAGCAAGAAATTCTGACGAATGAGTTTAGAATAAGTTTCAGAAATCAATTCCAAGCCTCTATCTTCCCCTCTTTCCCAAGTCTTCTATCGCTAAACCTACCTCAAGGCCCAGCATACCCTTTTCCAGGATCTTCATCAGCTGTTTAAACCAATACTCAGTGGCTCAGCAGCCAGTACTGACCTGAGCTCAGCTTGGTAATCTGCTTCTACTTTGATTTTTGTTTTCAAGGCTCTCATAACCTTTCTGGTATTCCCTTTTACCTTGGTCTTGAATGCTGCCATTTTCTTGTCTATTCTCCAGAGTCTCTGACTTTTTATGTAAATCCAGGATCCTGAAACATCACTTGATGAGTAACCTATCTGCATAGTGGCTGGTATCACCCACCCTACTTTTGCTGGAAGGTTTTTTTTTTTTTTTTTTTGCCACCTGCTTACAAAGCCCTACTAACACCCTTTTAACCTGCTTCTCCTGTTACTTGAATTAAACAAAAATGCCACATTCTTCAAGCCACTGCATGGGAAATTCCAGTTGTAACTCCTCTGTCATTATGCTTACAGAAGGATGGGTTTTTTCACATCTGAACCACTCAAAGAACAGCTCTGACTGACTTTCCCTGATGATTCGTAAGTTGAAACAGAGAAAAGAAAGTCCAAGAAGTCAGGCCCAAGTGAGAAGCTATGGAGGTGAGACAGTATTATGTGAGAGAAGGGATATATGCAAATTTTTCCAACTGTAATTTGCTAATATTTCTCTTTTTTTTGTTCATTTTTCTTAATATAGGGAGTTCAACCTTCAGTCACTACTTTAGATATGAAATGAATTCCAGATAATTTTTGTGGTTTTTATTTTATAAAAAATGAAATAGGAATATATTTTATAGTAATATGATTTGTAGCTCTGATCTATGTTTGTTTGTTTTTATTTTTATTTTTTATTTAGGATTGCACAAAGGAGATTCTCCCATCCAAGTACTAACCAGGCCCGACCCTGTTTAGTTTCAAAGATCAGACGAGATCAGTGAGTTCAGGGTGGTATGTCTGTAGACCCAAAAAGGAGATTCTTTTACTAAAATTCTAAGAAGAGGCATGGGGAAAGATGGGAGGCAATGTTTATGTGGATGTGATGTGATTATCATGAGTCTATGCTTATTCAACATGATTCTTCTTGGTCAGATAGGAATGTAAGAGTATTTACATCACATATGCTAGTTATGCAAATAAAAAATAGTTTGCACTATACCTAGAGGTAAGGACTCTGCATGTAGTAAAAGTGTGTATCTGCCAGTGTTATTTTTAAGAAAAAAAATATTCACTTGTGGCACACTATTTAAATATTAGTTGCTGAGGGGAAAAAATCACTCATTCCTAAGCACAGTGCTGAACCAGATCATCCCTCAGATATTCTTCTAGTGAGATGTTTTCAATTTCTCCAAAAGCTGTCAAAATGAATATGTATGCTGGTACCTACTCTTTTTAGTTTTTCTCTTTGAGTAATAGAGCACCCAAATCATATATGTATGTGTGTGTGTGTGTGTGTATGTATGTGGGGGGGGGTGGGAATCAGAAAATGCTTTTATGCAGTTAGAAAATAAGGGAAACCAGATATTATTGAAACTAAAAGATGCAAATCTGAAAATACTACTTAGTAGACTAGAAAATACTTATTTAGGACAATACTTGAGAGGGAAATTTTTCTTACTCTGTAACAGGAAAAGTTGTTAATATTGACAGTAGTGATGATTACTTTAACAAAAATGGTATTCTCCACCCTGCTCTGGGGTTATGATTTTAACAGATCTGAAAATGTTTAGCATTCTTGTTAGATATATTAATATTAACATCATATTAACCACTATGACAAAGATAATGTATTATACTCAGCATTCCAAAAATTTTTTAAGTTCAACAGATATTAATTGAACAACTACAAATTAAGTATGATGTTATGCTGGAGGTGCAATAGTGGACAGATAAGTCCTCTTCTCTCATGAATCTTTCTGCAATGACTCTAGCCACTCAGATACCTGTGATCACTAATCATACTGGAATAATGGTAAAAGGGTTTAATTTATTATTTTAGTAAGCAAATGCTTATTGACAACTTACTATGCAAGCCATGTGCTGAGGTTACAGCCTGCACAAAATGAACAGAGTCCCTGCCTTTATGAAGCTGCCTATTAGCAGATAGAGACAAAGAAATGAACTCTTAAAAGACACTGCCATGTTGCATGAGGAAATTACTGTGGTATGGAGAAAATATTAGGAGCCTTCAGGAGTCAGCAGTTTTCCAGAAGGATAAAGGCTCAAGCTGAGAATCCCCAAACATGAAGGAATTAGCCAGAGCTTTGGGTAGAGAATAGCCTGTTTAAAGCCCTGAAATGGAAAGAAATGCTGTATGAATAGCACAGAGAACTGTTTGGGGAGGAAGCTAGGAGTAAACTGTGAGGCAGGAGAAGCCAGATATTATTAAGGCTGCCCATGCCATCCCGAGGCATTGGCCTTGATCCTGTGTGGAACAGGAAACAATTGAAGTGTTTGAAACACGGAAGAGATGCGATTAGGAGCAGGTCTGTGTGAAGACTATGCTTATATTACCGCTGCATCTCAGAAAGCTTTGCAACCTCAAAGTGTGGTTTTTATGTATGTTTTAATTTGGCACGGGATCTGGGCTCAGATGTTTCAAGTTATCTGAAGTCAAATGTCCATTTAAAATTACTGTTTACAGCATAAACTGCCCTTTTAGTTTGGATGTTTTTCCCTGCTGCTCTTGCCCTAGTGAGCACCGTAATCTTGGGTCCCTATTTAGATGTTCCATAGTGGAGAATGGACCTGAGTGGTAGGTTCTGGTGATCCCACAAAGGCAAATACTAGGAATGTTTGCTACTGTCACACAACATATTCCAGAAACGCACAATTTTTGTCCAAAAATATTCTTTCATTTCTCCTGAGCGTGGCCCTCCCCTACACACTCACAAGTCTTGAGCACCCGCTAGCTCCCATTTTAAGAAGTCAGCCCGCAGATCAGGCACAGGGGTGCTCCACCCGTGGCGCGGTGCACAGACCGCATTCCAGGATCACAATCCTGAACTGGCAAAATTGGGATGTTGCAAAAATGAGGAAATCTAATCATTCACCTGTAGTTTATTGCAA
This sequence comes from Noctilio leporinus, assembly GCA_004026585.1. NCBI lineage: Eukaryota > Metazoa > Chordata > Mammalia > Chiroptera > Noctilionidae > Noctilio > Noctilio leporinus. Next base: position 67,481 of record PVIW01005028.1, read on the forward strand.
GGGAGTTAGAATCCCATGTGTGTTCCACTTGTATACAGCGGTCTTTGAATGAATAATGTGGGTTCCTTCAACCTTGTTTTGTTATAATGTTGAGATACCTTAGGAATTTAACTCTTTGTATCAATTAGTCTGTGGTAAAATCATTAAATATCATTTCACTTAAAGCTGTAGAATCTACTGATGATGTTAAATGAAGACTTACAGTATTGGGGGTTGAGACTTGCTTTGGGTCTCTTGGTTAATGTGATTTATTGCATTGCCCCTGTGGTAAGAGAGGGTTTCTGGTTTTCCTGAAATAGGAGATGAATTTCTATGTTCACATACAATAATAAAGTCTTGTCTTGAGTATGTTTGATGGATCACTAGACTTTTATTATGTGATTTTGGTACTAAATGATGATTTTCTCTTCAGTGATATTTTATATCTACCTTCACAAGAAATCTTTTAATGTCAGGAAAATATATCACATGCGAAGCAAGATGTTACTAATGTGCTCTTCCCTTGTTCCTTTCATTCTTCACAATAACCTAAAAAATGCTTCTCCAGAATGCAGTATATAGGAAGGCTGAGACCTAATTCCTGACTTGGAGTTGTTAAAAAAAAGAAAAAAGAAAAAAACACCACCAAACAACAGCAATCAAACTCATGACTTTAAAGAACAAATATAAATTTCTCAAGAAGTATATTGCTGACCCAGTGCAGATAATACATATAATCACTAAAACATCTGAAGCTTAGATTACAGAACAAGTGACAAAGAGGAAAACAATAATAAAAACAGCTACTGCAATTCTATCTATATCTCCAAGGTGGAGAATATATTTGTTCATTGATAACTATTTAGTTTATAGAACACATTATTTTCTTTCTTTCTTTTTTTTTTAAGATTTTATTTCATTATTTTTAGAAAGAGGGGAAGGGAGAGAAGCAGAGAGGGAGAGAAACATCAATGTGTGGTTGCCTTTCACCTGCCTCCAGCCACAGACCTGGCTGGAGATCCGGTTCGCAACCTGGTCATGTGCCCTAGCTGGGGAATCAAACCTGCGACCTTTGGGTTCGCAGGCCAGTGCCTTAACCACTGTGCCACCTGCCAGGGCAGATCGTATTATTTTTCTTTTAAATTTCTGCTCATATTCAGAAATGTTAGATTTTAAAATTAAGCAATAAATAGATTTTTCTCCTGAATGACTACTCTGAGTCTAGCACAGTCATTAGTATAACCATTGACAACTATCTTTAATCCAGTAACTTTTTGTGAAGAGCCCACAGTTCAAAAAGATTACAAGTGATGAATACACTTGTAAGTGATGAATAATAGTCCCTGGAAAATAACTAGTAAGGCTATAGCTGCTCAAATAGATGAGCTATCTTCTAAATGTCAAGATCATCTGCAAAGTAAATTAATGCTTTGTAAATCATAACTATAGATTCTCTCCACTAATATAAATATGTCATTTCTATGTTCACAGGATGCTCTTTGATGTTGGCAGGGAAGTATAGGTTATCTGAGTTTGCTCTATAGTTAAGATATATTTAAATCTATATATACCCTATCTATGGCTCTAAATCTATCTTTATGGGTTATAAACAGTGGTGTGCTGATAAATATATAGAAACTTGCTCTCCAAGATAGAAAGAAAGAAAGAGAGGAAAGGAAGGAAGGAAGCAGGAAGGAAGGAAGGCAGGAAGGAAAGGAAAGGGAGAAAGGAGGAAAGAGAATAAAATGGAAGAATATAGAATGAATGAGAAAGAAAAAGCCATCATTTGTAGTATTTGCCAATTTTTGTGGCATAAATATTCCTAACATGGCCTGTTTCAAGATACTGAAGAGACATTATTACATGTAGAGTTGGGGGAAAGATGCATACTATTGGCTCTTGTAGCAGTATAATCTAGCTCCAACACACCACTTCTCATGCTTCCAAGTTTGAAGGGCAAGGTTTTGTACAATTAAATATATTTGAGATAATATTTGATTCTTTCTCCTCCCTGCAAACTTAAAAATTAAATCAGCATATATAGTATATACAAGGACAAGACATGTTGCTAGGTATTATGGAGAATAAAAAAAGATATAAGATAATGCTTACCTTTAAATAATTTATGGTCTTATTTGGAATATTGAACATAAGTTTTGACCTCATAAACCACACAAGCGAGAAACAGTAGTATAAATCATAGTTTGGGAAAATACAGATAACAGATAGCCATAAACAATGAACTCTCAAATGATATGTGTGGTCAGTAATTACCTGATGAGAAAAGAGTTTGAAAAAAGAGAAAACATTTTGAGACAATGTTTTACAAGATCATAGATGTCTGAGTGGCCTTTGGATGTGCGGCATCCTCTGAGATGGTGCACAGGTGGGGCAGAACACATCTTAGTTTACAATAGTGAACAGCTAGGTAGAACAGAGCATTTGTATAGGTATAGTTTAAGAACAGTGGCTGGTAATTACCAGGCAGCAGCTCTGTGCCAGGCAGTGTGCCAGATTTATAAAGATTAGCTGATCTGAGATTTGTGGAAACACTTTGAGTCACATTATTTAAAGTATGAAATGAGACACTACACATTTCATAAACTAGAAAACTAAGGCTTAGAGACATTAAACAAGCAACTGAGGTCTCTGAATCAGTAGACCAAGCTGGGGTTGAAATCCAGGTTTCTCAGGTCCCAAAACCCATGACCTTAAGCATATTGCTAAATGGGAAGCAAATCTATACATGTTATTCTTACAATAAAATTATAAAGACTTTGAATATGGAGAATAAAAAATTCAGTTGTTGTCTCTCAGGATTATATTATATAGAAAACCAATAACTGAACCCTTGACAATTTGGCCAAGAGTGAATGTCCAAACATCTTTTTGTTTCCTCTTCCCTTTGATTTTGGGAGTCCGTTTATGACTAACTGGGACATAATGTGTGCAGAAACCAAATATTACAAAAGTTTGAGATAATGCCTTATAAGTTAGGCAAGTTCTGTAGTCAACTTTCAAAACTTGTGGATACTTAATCATTATATACGTGTATGAGTATAAATAAATAAATAAATAAATAAATGTATATATATATATATATATATATATATATGTATGATAAGTCTTCAATACTGGGAGTCTCTGACTTTTTTCAAAACATCTCTTCAGTTGCATTTATAATAATGTTAATAAAACAGGCTAAAAAAGTTGCCAGTGAATCACATTTCCTTTTCATCTGCATGATGCATATTGACAATTGAGCATTTTATTCCTAATTGTGTTGACACTTTGCCATTGTAAGGAGAACTCTGGACTGTCTACCAGCTTTGAAAAGCTTTCTTTTCGTGCCCTTTAGTCAGGAAGCTTTTGAGGCATAGTATAGAGAAGAAAGAAAATGCACTCTTTGAATAAACAAAAATGTTCTTGCCTTGGCTCACTTTTTATGGACAGTAAAGAAGAGAAGCTAGTCAATTTTTAAATGGGATTATTCTAGTAATGAAAATCACTTATTTGTGCAAGTATAGAAAGTCTATACAGTTTAAAGATTACTATTTAATATTCAAATCATTAAACATATTGCCAGGTAACCTCTTATAATGCTTATGAATACCTTTAAAATACAGAGAAAGGAAGTTTTTTCTTTTTCTCTGAAATATAATAAAAAAGAAACTTTTATAACATGAATAATGAAATTGGGCACCATATATGTGGAGTTTTTTATTTTAAAATAAGTTCTCTGAGATTCTAATTATACTCTTCTTCATTTTTAAGATAGTTTTCATTCCATTAGTCATTTACTTTCTTTGTAAAGCAAGGATGATAAGAAGAAACTTGTAAGCCCTGGCTGGTAGCACAGTGGACAAGGCGCCAGCCTGTAAACCCAAAGGTCACAGGTTCGATTCCCCAGCCAGGGCACATAACAAGGTTGCAAACCAGGTCTCCAGTCAGGTCTGTGGCTGGAGGCAGGTGAAAAGCAACCATACATTGATGTCTCTCTCCCTCTCTTCTGCCTTTCTCCCTTCCCCTCTTTCTAAAAATAATGAAATAAAATCTTAAAAAAAAAAGAAAAGAAACTTGTAGTTTTCAATAAGTGCACAGATCAACTATTATGAAAGTGTGAGATAATACCTTACTGGTTGGTTAAGAATAACAACCATAAATTGGAAGAATCATTTTAAAAAGGCACTACAGGTTACTATAAAGACATTGTGTAAGATATATCCTTTGGGTGAGTGGTTTTAAAGTATTCTGAACTATATCATAGACCCATTTGAGATTCTGATCAAAGATAGGTACCTGATTTTTCATAGGATCTTAAGGGATATGCCAATGGTCTCAAGTCCATCTATGGATCTTCTATATCCAAACAGAGTATGTTTACATAGAATACCACATTATATCTATTTATATCTAATATTTTGATATTTAATACCTATCTATATTTAATTTCTTATTCATAGTAATATCATTCAACCAGCCTTCACCTTAGGACTTCAGATAAGTTTTTCTTTCTTCCAATCTAGGTTTTTTGTTTTTGTTTATTAATTTCTATTTATTTATTTAATTTTATTGTTGTTGTAATACATCCATACTTTTTTTGCTCCCCTGCAATCTAGGTTCTTAAAACATTTTATTGAGTGCTTAAATATTTTTTCTTAAGAACCAAAGTGTTTATAAAAACATGATTTCTTCCCTGTTATTTTCCCATAATTCATATTGATTGATTCTAGGATTATTTCAAACTTAACTTTAAGTCTAAACTATATAAAATTTTTTAGTTCATGGGAAAAGTTTCTAGTTCATGGGAAAAGAAAGAATATTTTATTTCAATGTCTCTAGCCATCCAATTTTATGATCTATATAGTCAGCTTTGTACTGGGCCCTGGAAGAACTGGAGCTGACATCTTACAGAGTGTAGGACAAAAGAAAGGAAACCTTTACAGTGGTATCCAGACAGCAAGATTTTAAAAGCCTAGCAATTAAAGGATTTTCTCAAAATTGGTGTCTTAGTCTTAAGAGTCAACAGCTACAAACCCCAGAGCTTAAAACAAGCAAACAAAAATTTGTTTTGACCATATTTGACAGCAGATTAGCTTTGGCAAGACAGTGTTATAACTTCAGTCCCTTTTACATTCATGTTTATTCATGTACATTTTAGTGACTAGAAGAGTGCCTTTGATATGTGCTACCCAACTTCCACTGTATACACTATCCCAGGGTCCTGACGTGGGTTCATTATGTGTTCTACCACCTAGTGTATGGGCTTCTCCATTCAATAGTCTGTGGGAATAACTAATTCATATGTATGTGTGCATGTGTGCGTGTGTGTATGTTTGTGTGTGTGCATAATTGATTCACAGGTACGTGAACCAGGACAAGGAGACTGCCTACTATGGTGTCATCACCTTTTGCCCACCCGATTCAAGCTTTTCTGTCAAATCTTTCCTTTCTCCTTCTTCCCACAGGCACACATGCACACCCAGTGGAGTCCCACAGTCATATGAGTCATTTAGGAAGAAGGCAGTGTTTAGTCCAGCCTTTCTTGGATGAGTCTCCCCTATGTCTATGTCCCTAGCTTTTTTCTCTCTTGGTGTCACAACACATCACTGCTTCCAGTGGTAACAGATAATAGATTACAGGCCTACTGGTTTACCACTTCCTTCATGTTCAAGACAATGAGGCCTCAAAAAGAAAAGACGGTTACTTGAGCAATAAGGTGGTTGGGCATTGCTAACAATCTACTTTTTATGCTAGTGTCTGTACTGGTGAGTTTATGGAAGGGAATGAGTAGCTGTTGTTCTTCCCAGCATTTTCACACAGCTATTCTCTGCTTTTGATACCCATGCAAGAATATTTGAGACTGTCAGTAACTGTCCAATTTTAAAATTATTCATTTTCAGCTGTACATAACTTATGTATTTTTACTCATCCTTGAATGTTGAATTGGCTCTCAGTCTCATTTCTTTTGCTTTTGTATGGCCTTTTCAGATATGTGTGCTTCATGTCCATGTTTTAAAAGGAACAGCAAGAACAGTTTGTTTTGATACTGGCTTTACTATTTCCTGATAGTATAGAGGGTAGTTTAGTTGGTAAAGAAATGCACACAAAGGAAAAGCTTTCTTCAAGAAGATACAGTATGCCAATTCTACTTCTATTATTAAACTGGTTTGTTGCATGGTTTTGGGAAAGGTTCTTAGCCATTCTATTTTTCTTTTCTTCTTTGTGAAAAAAATATTATGAAGACAACCTGAAGATGAAAGGAATATCACAGAATGATCCTAAAACATTCTGTGGAACATTAAAAAGAATAGCTTTGAGCAATGATGGATGCTTTTTTTAAAAATTTTTTAAGGTTTTTATTTATTATTTCCAGAGAGAGGGGAAGGGAGAGAAGCAGAGAGGGAGAGATACATCAATGTATGGTTGCCTTTCAACTGCCTCCAGCTAAGGACCTGGCTGGAGATCTGGCTTGCAACCTGGTTACATGCCCTGGCTGGGGAATCAAACCAGCGACCTTTGGGTTTGCAGGCCTGCACCTTATGATGGATGCTTCTTATTCCAGGAAATCCTTATGGTAAATTACCAAACTTTAAGAGTTTACTGACTCATTCAAAGAATTTCTGGGAAAAATGAGATGATGGTTGAGTAATTAGGATATAGTAGAAATGGTACAAGCATATGCAAGTGAAATCAATCTCACAAAAGGGTTAAGAAAAAATTCTGTGCAAACTTTTTGAAAACCCAGTATAAATAAAGGCATATTTAAAAAATGTATTTGTAGACAACTATACCTAATTTATTCAAATCTCATCACTCACAGGAATGTGTACTTGCCAATGAGAAGATAATAGTTTAAATATATGATCTAATACAATAAATATGTGGTATGAAGTCATAAACCAGAATCTTATTAAAGTATACACTGGAATTTGTTGTTAGTTGTTATATTCTTTTAAAATTATACTTCAAATGTTTTAATACTTAGCATATTAAGTTGTTGATGCCAAAGTTTTCAAAATGGAATTTCCTCCACATTCATATATCTGATACTTGTAAGGGAAACTGGTTGTGTGTGTGTGTGGGGGGGGGAATGTTTCCATTTACAAAGTAGGATTCTGTCAGATTAAGGCTGCCATTAATTAATTCTAGACATTTTGGCTCTTCCTAGAAGGGTATTGCTTCTGGGCATCTCAAGTTGAAATTTGGGAACTCCTTAACTATAACCTCAGGGTTGATTTCTAAGGTAACTTGAATACAAAACATAGTGTTAAAAATCAGAATTAACACCTCAAATTGTTCCTGGAAGCCAAACAGAAGACCTCAATACTTCTGGAGCCCAGCTGATGTCACCCTGTTTCCAGTTTCCTGGACAGATGCAGCTCTAGCATTCTTGCCAGTTAAGAGTTTCCTTCTGGTAGCCTTGTGTAGTTATTGACAGCAGACAATGTCGGGCACCTAGTTACAATCCAACTGAGAGATTAGACTACCAGATGTCACCGTGGTCATTGTGAAGCCAACTTATTTTCTCTCAAACCAGACCTGGCTACTACTTAGGCTCCATCATCATGTTTCTGGCCTCTTTTGAGAAGGGGGAAAATTCACACATCTGATGGCACCCTCAAGTTTTCATTAAATCAACCTTAACCTAAATTAGCTTAACTGGCTCTGATAAGGCCAATGACTGGGTTTTAGGGTCAAGGTCAGAAGCAGCAGGACAAGGCTGATGGAGTGACAGAGGAGTCATATGTTTTGGAATTTGGAGTTTTGACACTATTTAAGGGAAGGAAAATGGCCACTAATGAAGTGAGGGGTGGGTAAATTAAGAAGCCATGGATGGATCTTGAGACTATCATGCTAAAGGAAATAAGTCAGACAGAAAAAGTCAGAACCAGATGATTTCACACATATGTGGCATATAAAACTGAATGCAGCAAATGAACAAGCAAGAAAGAGAAACAAACCAAGACTCATAGACACAGACAACAGTATGGTGGTTAGAAGAGGGAAGGACGGGTGAGGGGATAGTAAAAGGTAAAGAGGGTCCTATCTGATAATGAAAATAGATTTGACCTTGGGTGGTAGGCACACAATGCAATATACAGGTGATATATCATAGAATTATACACTTGAAACCTATACAATTTTATTAACATCACCCAAATGAATTTAATGAAAACATAAAATGAATAAAACAAGAAAGAAAAAAAAATAAGATAACATAACTCAGAGTGTAAAACATTTCAGTGATTCCTGGTTAGAATAAATTCTAAAACAAGCACACGAAAAGAAGCCTATGGTAAAAATAGTCTGAATATTCAGTGGTTGAGATAATTAGACACTCTGTGTATGTGTGTGTGTGTGTGTGTGTAAATGTGTGAACATAATAAATCAAGTAGCAAAAAGGGTTAACAGTATTACACATGTATCTTCATCTCTTACAAGAGAAAGTAGAAGGGTAACACAAATGAAAGAGGTTTCAAGGAAGCCAGTTTGTGAGGCTATGTTAATATTTAAGAGTTTATTCACACCAGATCCTGCTTTAAGTTTAGTCTGAAGTAACCTGGAAAACTTTCAAATGACCAAATGATATAAAATAAATATTTAGCTGCATTCTCTTGGCCACACATTTCAAATTAAATGATAGAACATTCTAAAAATCTCACCCTTTCTTGATGAATTTCCCAAATTTCTCTTGAATATCAAATTTAAAGAGATCATCATTGCCTAAATTTTGTAGCATTGCTGTCATTTGCCAAACACAATCAGTGAGTTCATTAGCTGAACCAGAAATATGTAATATTAACCATGTTCTTAACATTTAAAAAGTGAAAGAGGACCACAGACTTACTGTAAAGCTGTTTTCATTTTCCTATGAAGTGAGAGCCAAAAAGGCACTTTTCTAGGAGGAAAATAAAAAACTTTAAAACAAACTTTTTGGCCGTAGTCTTTTCCTGAATTCCTTTATTAGAGAAACTGTAGCCTGGCATCTTCTGCATATTGTTGTGGTGTTTTCCAGTGTTTGCACTCATCCCTCAACTTCAAAGAGATTTACTCAATAGCCAGGTTTTTGGGGACTGCCAGACAGAAAGAGGGCTAATTTTAAAGAAAGTCATGTTCACAGAATTGCTAATATAATAAACCCACCTAAGATGAAGTCATTTATTTGCATGTTTCCTAGAACATTAATTTTTTGTAATCATTGCCAATGACTCATTGTTTTTAGTTATAAACATTCTTTATTCCTCCATGTCCCCACCTGTAAAATAGGAATAACAGTACCTTGGTCGTATGGAAAACAAGGAGATGAAAGAAACTCTTTTGAAAGGATGTTGGCCTTGCCAGTAAATATAATCCATATATCTGTAGGTTTTGTTTTAATAGTACAGTATTTCATTAAAGAAGAAAATGGACAAGTAACTACCTCTGATATGTTTTCAGCTTTTATGGTGTTACATGCACAGTATACAATTTATTTAAGATTGATGAAAACTGTGAATGGTTTTTTAATATAAGAGGTCTGTCCAGAAAGAGTCCATCCATTGTTAATATAATGAGAATGGTTGGTGTGATATCCATGTAACTTGGCAGCTAAGGAGAGTGGACTGGAACATGCATGTGAGAACAATGATGATTTCACTATACTTGTCAGTGGGGGCAATAGATGCCATTGAGTAAGTGTGTGAACTGTGTTGCCATTGTATTCAAAATAGCTGAGTGAGCCCTGCTGGTAGAACAGTGGATAAGGTGCCAACCTGCAAACCCAAAGGTCTCTGGTTCAATTCCCAGCCAGAGCACATTACCAGGTTGCAAGCCAGGTCTCCAGCAACCTCTGTAGCTGGAGGCAGGTAAAAGGCAACCAGACATTGATGTCTCTCTCCCTCTCTGCCTCTCTCCCTTCCCCTCTCTCTAAAAATAATAAATAAAATATTTTAAAAAATGACTGAGCTTGGGTAGAGCAATGAATCTATTCAGATTTTGCATTAAGCTTGAACATTCCTCCATGGAAACTGTTAGGCTGATTCAGAACTCTACAGCTATGGGCAACTGGTAATTGGCAGCTTCATCCAAACAACATGCCTGCTCATGCATCATGTCTTGTGCAAAGTTTTTTGGTGAAACATTAAATCACTGAGGTGACTCAGCCCTACTACAGCCCAGATTGGGTGCCCTCTGCCTTCTGGCTTTCCCCCAAACTAGAATCACCTTTGAAAGCAAAGAGATTTCAGACCTTTGATGAAATACAGGAAAAATATGACAGGGCAGCTGATGGTGACTGGGAGAATTGTGTGAGGTCCCAAGGTGCCTACTTTGAAAGGGACTGAGGCATCATTGTCCTATGTACAATGAATGTTTCTTGTATCTTCTTCAATAAATGTCTTTGTTTTTCACAGTACATGGCTAAATACCTTCTGGACAGACCTTGTATGTCATAAAATTCATTTCATGTTGTGTGAAAATAGGTTCTTACTTTTGTGATTCTGCTATTTTCTAGTGAACAATTGATATTTAAGTAATCCTCATATTAAAACTACATTATTTAAATAGAAACTTCTACTTTGACACTCTAGCATTTATATTCCTTTTTACTCTGATGTTTTCTTCCTCTATAGTATTTCTCTTTCAATATCCCTTATAATTTATTTACTGGTTATGTTAATTATTTTTGTATCTTTTCTCACTGGAGTAAAATCTTCTAGAGTTCACAGATTTTAATTTTGTTCAATTTTGTGTCTCTTGACACAAGAGTATATTCATTAAATGCTTCCATTGAAAATTTAACTTCCTGTTTAGATTCCAGCTTCCGCTCAATTTCTACAGCTTGGAGTTAAAATTTGACTCAGGCCTTTGAACTAACCTGGCCCAAAATCCATCCACCAACCCACAGTTCCTTCTGTCTCATCTTCTTTTTATTCCTCTACTCTCAGCTTCCAGTCTATTTAGGCTTCGCTCTTCTCACTGAAACTTGGTTTTGATGCTTTCTTTTAGCTTTTAGTTTAAATCCTCTTACATAATGCTACCATAACATGGAGAATCATTTATTTGAAGAAGAATTATGAGGTTACAATAGTGTCATCCAGAGTTCATTTGCCTTTTGGGTTATTCACTTATTGATCTTCCATGCAAACAGATGGTGGGTAGAGGTGAAGGCAGGAGAAAAAGGAAGGAGAGAAAGAAATGAGAGAGAAAATAATTTTGACACTCTCATGTCTGTGTTATGATTACCTCAAAAACTGGAAATGAGAATTTTAGTTCCCCATGTGAAAATTCAAACTAATAAATACTATATATAGACTAGAGATAAGCTGTATGGTTTAAAGTTTCTGTAGTTTTGTATGTTTTATGGTTGCTTCCTTTTAAGTAGAGACAAGATTTATAAATGAGGAAAGTTAGAACCTGAGTAATACAGTGTAACTGTTCTCAGTTGAAAATATTGAAAACTGAAGGTGAAAAAGGATCACATTATGAGTGATTCTTTACTTTGTGTTGATAAGTGTTAGGCTATAAAAATTTATTGCATGTTGTATACAAGGCCAAAAATAGTATATGCTTTGTGTCAAGGCACTTGTTTGTAATTCATTCAACAAACAAGACTGAGTGCCTTCCAAAGGCAAGGCCCTGTACCTCATACTAGAGCAGCAACAGCAGGAGAGTGGTGACAAAACCATGAGAGCTACCATTCTCATGAGAGTAGGAAGTGCCTGTTTTTCTCAAAATTTACCTATAAACCTTACAAAACTCTTCAACATAGATATCATAATGTTTGCTTTCCAAGTAAAGTAATATTTCAAAGTCACACAGCCTGAAGGACAGAACCAATATTTAAACCAGTACAGAGACCACCATTTCTCTCTCATTTGCTCAACTTCTCATTCTCATCACCCCCAACTCTGTCACATACATACATACTTTCATACCCCTAGGATATGAAGGAGAATGTGATACATAAATATATAAAAGAAAGACAAATACCCTCATTTACCTGATGACTTTGATTACCTAGGCTCTGAGGGCTCCTTTAGATATCTATACATTTGTTAACACTTTGTATCATAGTCTACACTTTCAATGGCATGGATATACTGACAACTATCCATAGACTTGGTTCACATGAAAAATATTTGGAATATACACATACCTAACACCTAGTCCTATCTTCAAGGAGCTCTTAGTTTTGTGTAAGACATTGATATGTCAAACAATTGCTGCCATATTGGCCAATTATCCATTTCTTTTGAAAATGCGCCAGGTAGAAAGAAAATTGCCACTTACAACAGAATAAATAAGATATATAAGTTATTGACTAAATGCTATAAACCTGTCTTGAAAGAAAAGTGGGGTTTAAGTAGTACAATAAGGCTTACTTGAAGACAAATATATTCCATTCTCCCCTTTCTAAACATCCCTTTTAGGTTTTATCTCTCTCCTAAGGTTTATATTTTGCATTCCCTAGGGAGAAATTTATTTTTCAGAGCTTATAGATGGCAGCTGAATAAAATAAGGTTATAGAAAATAATTATTTAAAATTGCATAGAGTTCCACCCTGGCAGGTGGCTCAGTTGAAGCATCATCCTATATCCCGTACACCCAAAAGGTTAAAAGGTTGTGGGGTTTGATCCATGGTTGGGGTATGTATAGGAGGCAACCAATCAATGTATGATTCTCTCTCTCTCTCTTTCTCTCTCTCCTCTCTCTCTCTCTCTCTCTCTCTCTCTCTCTCTGTCTCTCTCTCTCTCTCTGTGTCTCTCTCTCTCTCTCTGTGTCTCTCTCTCTGTGTCTCTCTCTGTCTCTGTCTCTGTCTTTGTCTGTCCCTCTCTCTGTCTCTGTCTCTCTCTGTGTCTCTGTCTCTGTCTCTCTCTCATCAATAAATATGTCCTTGGTGGCACAGTGGCTAAGGCACTGGCCTGCGAACCCAGGGGTTGCTGGTTCAATTCCCAGCCAAGGCACATAATTAGGTCTCCAGCTGGGTCTGTGGCTGGAGGCAGGTGAAAGACAACCATACATTGATGTCTCTTTCCCTCCTTGCCTCTCTCCCTTCCCCACTTTTTGAAAATAATGAATAGAATTTTGGAAGAAAAAAAAACAAACAAACAGAAAAATCCATGTCCTTGGGTGAAAATTTTAAAAATAAAAATAAAATTGCACACTCCATAGATCCTTGGAAAGAAGTCACTGCAAAGACACACAAATCATGGATGGCGGTTTTACCATAGTTAATAGTCTCAAAATGGCAAACTATTGGCCTGTACATTCCAAATTAACATTTAGTTGTGGTAATTTGAATATTTTGTCAAATACTAGGAATAGTCATGTATTATTTAAAACAATATCAATTTAAGAGAATTTATGATTTCAGAGATGTTAAAGTTTGAAAAAATGTACACCTTAGAATTGATAAAATAGGGTGTGTATTAGTCAAGGTTCTCCGGAGAAACAGAACCAAAGGTACCTTGCTCTTTTAAGGGGCTTAGAAGGGTAGGCTCCTCTGCTGGAAACCTAGAGAAGAGATGCTATTTTCTGCTGGTAGACTTACTTCTTCCACAGAGGTCAGTCTTTTTTTTAAGGCCTTCCATTAATTGGATAAAGTCCACCCTCATTATGAAGGTAATCTACTTTATACCTATCTAAGTAAATATGATATAAACATCTTCACAGAAACATCCAAATATAGGGGTACTGTAACCTAGCCTAGTCACACATAAAATGAACCATCACAGAGAGACTTTAGGAAGTATAGGAAGATTCTGTTCGTTGTCAGAAATGTAGGTACTAGAAATTGCCCACACACAGAGGCCAATAGTGCTTTGCTTTGCCTCTTGAGCTCCTGCTGCGGTTGGGATTCTTCCTCTCTGATCTCTTCTAGCCCTTCTCTCAGAGAAAAACACTGACCAGACAAACAACCCCGCCCCTTACAGCATGACTCTGGTGTGCTATTATTAAGGGGGAAGTTTCTGTCCTTTTCTCCACATTACTCAAGTTTACAGTTTTCCTACCTTGATAGAGGCTGGAATTCCAGGGATGAGGACATAGATGGAGACAAAATGACGTGTGCCTCAAACAAACAAAATAGGATACTTTTTCTAAGTTTTCGTTTTGATTTTTTGTTTGTTTTTGTTTTTGTTTTTTTTAGATGGAACCTGTGTAAGTGGACAGATGAAACGTGAAGGAGGAGGGAGAGAGAGAAATTATGGTAGAAGAGCAGCTTGGCCTCAAGGCCATACCCGCCTGCCCCATGTTCCACCCCTGCCCCTTGACCTCCCTCTCCCACCACCAAGCTGCTGTCCAAACTCCCCTGGACATCCTACTGTTGCCCCATCTATAATGCGCCCAAGGTCTTTCTTTGCAGGCAGTAAGTCCCTGTTAAATATTAGCTCCATTCAATACCTTCCCTCCGCTTGGTTGCACAATCCCTAAACCACCGACTCATTCTTGCTTTATTGTAAGTATTTACATTTTGCTTGGAATCATGGACTTCGGAGTCATGAAATCTTTGCTTCCCTGCTTGTGTGTCCCCGGGCTCAGCTGCAGTGGTAATGATCACTTTGTAGGATGTATTAAAGCTAAATCATTATGTTGTACACCCAGAACTAATATAATATTGTATGTCAGCTTTACTTTAATAAGCAGTAATTAATTAAAAAACATTAAAGACATTATTAGAAACCAATAACACTGTTAAACATTTTTAAGAAATGAGGCAAGAAGTAAAACTTCAACCATCTGATTATCCTAAAGAACCATTCTCAAATTTACATACAGACTCATATGTCAGTTTTAAGGAGCCTTCTAAATTCTAGAAAATGGATGGCCAAAGTCATGGTAGCTGTCTGACAGTATGAGTCAGAATGTCATCTTGCCCTTCTTGAGGGTGTTCAGGAGTGTATCACCCATGCTTAGTCACAGATGCTGTAAGATGTATCCAAGTATACGCCACCTTCCACTCACCTATCCCAGTTCCCTTAAGCAAATGCCATGCCTAGCAAAGCTGTATGAAATTGCCTCTCCATGACTTTTTCTAGACACAACGTTTCAACATGCCTGTGGGTACTAGTATATGTGCAGGCCGTTGAAATTGCTCCCAGGCAGGCCCATGCCACTCACCTCTCGCAGGAACACTACTTCCACCTCCAGATACTGCAGCCTGTGTGCTGCTCCACCACAGTGTTCAAGTTAGGCCAGTACCCAAACTTTACCATATTTCTTGCAAAACTGGACCCCCTCCCTTCCTTCCCCAACCCACCATTTCTGTGTCCCATGGCAACATATATATATATATATATATATATATATATATATATCATTAGAACATTTGCTCAGCTTCTAGTGCCTTGCAGAGTTTTTAATGAAGAGATCCATTTTTTCTTCAAACATCTGTGTTCTTCACACTTGGCTGTTTTGTGTGTGAGATATGGATGCTATGCAGCACTCAGAATAACATGATCCCCCAACACTTAAGGGTTAGTTACTGGGTCAAGCTCATTTGCCTGATTCTCTTTCCTCCCAGGGTGAGTTCCCTTTTCCAGTGGGCGACTCCTAGATTTAATTAGAGCTTTTGTGGGCCCTTCTGACCAGACTTCCAAAGGTAAGTGCACAATTGTATAACAGAATTCCAAAAAGAATCCAAAAGAATTCAGATTTAAATTCT
This sequence comes from Noctilio leporinus, assembly GCA_004026585.1. Lineage (NCBI taxonomy): Eukaryota > Metazoa > Chordata > Mammalia > Chiroptera > Noctilionidae > Noctilio > Noctilio leporinus. The sequence goes on from PVIW01005028.1 coordinate 83,106, forward strand.
GTTTTAGACTGAAAAATCATTTAAAATATGCTTCCCTTTTCCATGTTTATTTATTTATTTTAAAATATTTTATTTATTATTTTTAGAGAGAGGGGAAGGGAGAGAGGCAGAGAAGGAGAGAGACATTAATATATGGTTGCCTTTCACCTGCCTCAAGCTACAGACCTGGCTGGAAACCTGGCTTGCAACCTGGTTATGTGCCCTGGCTGGGAACCAAACCAGAGACCTTTGGGTTCGCAGGCTGGTGCCTTATCCACTGTGCCACCAGCCAGGGCTAACCCTTCTCCATGTTTTAAAGAGGAGGTGTTCAGTCTTCTTTGGGTTGGACTCCCTTGGTTTGGAAGGAACCCCTTGAATGGCATCTTTTAGTTACACAGAGGTGTAAACCTCTTCTGGAAGAGAATACAATGGGACCCAATGATTAAGTTGGGGCCTGGCTCTGGTTCTGTGGGCAGATGGAGTCCTTGTGAGCCTCAGTGGAACCCGGTGCTCTACAGATCTTGGAGGCCATGCAGCACACATTCTGAAAAAGTGCCTGCTATACAGAGGCCTGTGGGATCGAATCACTTCAGATTTCAGTTCTTTCATATTGTGATTCAAAGTTTTAAAAACATGTTCAAGGAACTGACGGTAACCTTAATGGAGGTGAGAGAGCAAAACAAACATACAAACGAAAAACTCCAAACAAAACAAAACAAAAAGCAAAACAACCTACTAGTGAACTCCTCTAAAATTAAGTAATTGAGGATAACTGGAGGAAAGCGTATCCAGATTGGCATGTTAGGTTGCACCAAAGGGCATGGATGGGTTGGTGGGGGACTGGACTCTGAAATGCTCCAATTGGCACTGAGATCACCTCTAGCCCACCCCTGAGCACCATGATGAATGAGCTTGGGGACGTGGCTACCTCTGAGCACCATGATGAATGAGCTTGGGGACGTGGCTACCTCTGAGTGATAGGAAACAGATGACACTCCACACTGTGCACATGACAACAAGGTCAATTTGGAGTGTAAGCTTAACACTAGGGTAGGGTGTGTCCTTCTTCCCACTGGGAATCCTGTGTTTTTGGAGAAATTCTCAGCAGCAAAAGTGACTAGCACTTACAATGGAGCATCTTTATTTTGGCAGCAATGCTGCACTTCAGCAACAATAGAGTGTAATGGGGTACACATCTCCCAATGGCTCCATTATGCATGTGGCAACAGCTTCCATGACATGTGCCCAGATTGCTCAGCTTGATAGCTTTCAATAGTTTTACCCTCAGTAACATAAAAATAGTAAGCTGTTATAGAGGTATTATTCACAATAGCCAAAAGGTAGAAAAGAGGGGATGGGGTGGGTGGAAGAGGGAATTGGGAGATAAATAGTAATGGAAAAAACACAATAAACTAGAAACTGTTTTTTAAAAAAAGGTTAAAACAGCCAAAATGTCAATTAACAGATAAGTGAATAAACAAAATATACTATATATAGATAGCAGAATATGATTTAGCTCTAAAAAGGAACAAACTTCTGACACATGTGTCACATGACACAATAGGTATATAGCTTGAAGATTTTATACTAGGTGAAGTGCTCAATCACAAAAGGACAAATACTCTATGAGTCCATTTATGTGAGGTACCCAAAGAAGTTAAATTCATAGAGATAAAAAGTAGAATGATGGTTGCCAGAGACTGGGGGGAGGGGCGGGTGGTGGTTCTGTTTGGGAGTGATGTAAAAGTACTGGAAATTGATAGTGGTGACAGTTCCATAACAATATAAATGTACTTAATGCCACTGAATTGTACACTTTAAAATGATTAAAATGGAGGCACTGGCCTGTGAACCCAGAGGTCGCTGGTTCCATTTCCAGCCAAGGCACATAACCAGGTAGCAAGCCAGGTCTCCAGCCAGGTCCATGGCTGGAGGCAGGTGAAAGGCAACTATACATTGATGTCTCTCTCCCTCTCTGCCTCTCTCTCCCTTACCCACTCTCTAAAAAATAATAAAAATAAAAATCAGAGGTTCTGGCAAGATGGCGGAGGGGTAAGTGGAGCTGCACCAATCTCCTCCCAGGTCACACCGGCAGTTACTTTTTTGGAGAAAGTCAGCTGGAATTACCAACAGAACACCAGCTGGAAAGAGGCCCTACACAGACAAAACAGAAGAGGCTGCTTCATCACAACGTGACTGGTAGGAATCTCGGAAACATGAGACGGCTGGCTGGGCCCCGACCGGAGGCAGCAGCTGAAGGGACAGAGCCGCGGGCTCCCCCTGAGAATCGCAGGTTCTGGTCCCCCCGCTGGGTGTCCCAGCTACAGCGACACGGCGGAGAGCAGAGCAGCATCCAGCTGAGAAGGGCGGAAAGCCATGGAGTTTGCTGGCCTGAGAGAGCGCAGGAGACAGAGGGCTACTAAGGTGACCACAGTGACCATACATTGGCACCCACTTACCCTGGGCTCCAGCAGAGGGAGGGAAGAGAGGACTGGAGACACATGGGGAGAGTTTGCGGCAGTGGCTTGGAGGAGAGAAGTGGGGAAGCAGCTGTGGGGATCCCGGTGCTGACTCATCACCCACACCTCGGGTGGACAGCGCTGTGCCAAGGGGCTTCCCTATGTGGGGTCCTCATAGCCCCGCCCACTGGGAGCCATCTGCCCCACCCAGCAGCGCCTGAGCCTGGTGCCTGATCACAATTCTCTGATTTACAGCTAAATAAACCTCTCCTGCCCTGCCCTGTCTGAGCAGAGATACAATAGTTGGCACCTGAAGAGGTATTTCTTGCCCAGCAGTTCCTAGGCCTGGTGGGTGAGTACAAACTCTCTGACTTACAGCTGGGTTAGTCAGTCCCTGCACAGTGGCCTGCAAGCCTAGTGGCTGATTATAGATTCATTGCTTTGCAACTGAGTCAGTCCTTCTTGTCCAGCAGAGTCTGGGCCTGGCGGCTGATTACAAACTCTCTAACTTACGGCTGGTTCAGACAGTCAGCCCCACACAGAGGCAAGTGAGCCTAGTGGCTGATCATGGATTCATTGGTTCACAACTGAGTTGGTTTGTCCTGCTCACTGGCCTCAGGGCCTGGCAGTTGATCACAGATTCACTGGATTACAATTGTACCCTGCTGTCTAGCCCAGCAGCTCCTGAGCCTGGTGGCCGAACACAGGTTCATTGGGTTACAATTGAATCTTGCTGCCTAGACCAGTGGTGCCTGAGCCTGGCGGCTGAGCAGATTCATTGATTTACATCTTAATCTGTCTCACCAGGCTGCACCTGAGCTGGTGGCTGATCCACTGGATTACAATTGAACCTCTCTGTCTAGCCCAGCAGGGCCTGAGTTTTGTAGCTGATTTATTGATTTACAACTGAATCAGTCTGTCACCCCCAAGCTGCATCTGAGCCTGGTGGTGGATGACAAATTGATAGGATTACAACTAAATCAATCCTTCCAGCCCAGCAGTTCCATAGTGTGGCAGCTGATCACAGTCTGATTGGCTTACAATGAAACCTAAAAATGGGGAGAAAAAGAAACAGCCCATCACCAAAAGGAAAGAAGAAATCCCCAGAAAGATCACTAAATGAAACAGAGGCAAACAAACGATCAGATATGGAATTCAAAATAATGATGATAGAGAAGCTCAATGAGCTCAGCCAGCTGAAAGAAAACTATAAACAACTCCAGGGAAACTACAAACAACTCCAAGTGAACTATGAAAAACTCCAGGGAAGCTACAAGAAACTTACTAAGAATTATACCAGCATTAAAAAGGACATCAAAAATATCAGAAAGAGCCAGGAGAAAAAGAAGAATACAATTTCTGAATTAAAGAATACAGTAGAAGGAATCAACAGCAAGCTAGAAGAAGCAAAGAATCAGATCAGCGAGCTGGAGGACAACCTAGAAAAATATTCCAAGCCGGTGCAACACAATGAAAAAGATTGATCAAGAATGAAGAAGTTTTAAGAGAGCTGCAGGACAACATGAAGCACAATAATATCCATATCACAGGGATACCAGAAGGAGAAGAGAAACAAGGAATGGAAAATCTGTTGAAGAAAGTAATGATAGAAAACTTCCCTAACATGATGAGTGAAAATGTTACTCAAGTTCAGGAAGCATAGAGGATCCCAATGAGAATGAATCCAAACAGACCCACTCCAAGACACATTATAATTAAAATGGCAAATTTCAAAGATAAAGAGAGAATCCTAAAAGCATCAAGAGAGAAACAGTAAATAACGTATATGGGGGCTCCAATAAGGTTATCAAATGATTGTTCAACAGAAACAATACAAGCCAGAAGAGAATGGCAAAATATATTCCAAGTAATGGGAAACAAAGGCCTGCAACCAAGAATATTCTACCCAACAAGGCTCTCATTCAAAATGGAAGGAGAAATAAGGAGTTTCCCAGATAAAAGAAGACTAAAAGAATACATCTCTACCAAACCAGCATTGCAAGAAATGCTAAAGGGTCTGCTTTAAAAAAATGAAGAAACAGAGAGAGCAGAGAGGAACACAGGTACAAATGGGGAAATGGCAATAAATAAGTATCAATCAATAATAACCTTAAATGTAAACGGATTAAATGTGCCAATCAAAAGACAGGGTAGTTGAATGGATAAGAAAACATGACCCACATATATGCTGTCTTCAAGAGACCCACCTTAGAACAAAAGATCAACACAGATTGAAAGTGAAGGGATGGAAAAATATATTTCAAGCATATGGACATGAAAAAAAGGCTGGAGTAGCAATATTTATTTAGATAAAATAGATTTTACCATGAAGGCCATAAAAAGAGACAAAGAAGGACATTTCATAACACTTAAGGGAATAATCCATCAAGAAGCTATAACTCTGGTAAACATATGCACCCAGCATAGGAGCTCCAAAATATATAAGGAAAATCTTGGAGGACTTCAAGAAGGATATAAATAGCAACACACTAATAGTAGGGGGATTTTAATACCCCACTGTCAACAATGGATGGATCTTCCAAACACAAAATCACCAAAGATATGTGGCATTGAACAACACTCTAGAGGAAATGGACCTAACTGATATATACAGAACCTTTCACCCCAAAGAAGTAAAATACACATTCTTTTCAAATGCACATGGAACATTCTCTAAGACCACATGGTAGGTCATAAGACAAGCCTCCACAAATACAGGAAAATTGAAATCATATCAAGCATCTTCTCAGATCACAATGGATTGAAACTAGAAACTGACCTCAATGGAAAAAACCAAAAGCACTCTTAACTCATGGAGACTGAATAACATGCTTTTAAGTAATGAATGGGTTAACAATGAGATCAAAGATGAAATCAGAAATTTCTAGAAATACAGAGAGAAGGAAAAAGAGGATGGATGTAATAAAACAATTAAATTAAATTAAAAAAAAGTTTCTGGAAACAAATGACAATAAATACACAACAGCCCAAAACCTATGGGACACAGCAAAGGCAGTCCTCAGAGGAAAATTCATAGCAATACAGGCCTACCTAAAAAGCATAGAAGAACCTTATACAAACAACCTAATCATAAAGCTGCAAGAACTAGAGGAGCAACAACAAACAAAGCCCAGAGTAAGTAGAAGGAAGGAAATCATCAAAATCAGAATTAAATAACTTAGAGACTCAAACTACAATTTGAAGAATCAATAAGTCCAAGAGCAAGCTCTTTAAAAAAATAAAGAAAATTGACAAGCCTTTAACCAGACTCATCAAGAAAAAGAGAGAGAGGACCCAAATAAACAAAATCAAAAATAACAGAGGAGAAATCACAACTGATACTTCAGAAATACAAAGAACTGTGAGAAATTAATACAAACAACTATATGACAACAAATATGACAACCTGGGTGAAATGGACAAATTTCTGGAAATGCATAATCTACCAAAACTGAATCCAGAAGAAGCAGAAATCCTGAACAGGTCAATAACAACTAGTGAAATTGAAGAAGTAATCAAAAATCTTCCAGAGCACAAGAGCCCCGGACCAGATGGCTACACAGGTGAATTCTACCAAACATTTAAAGAAGAACTAACTCCTATCCCTTTCAACCTATTCCAAAAACTCCAACAAGAGGGAAGATTCCCAAACTCTTTCTATGAGGCCAATCTTATTCTAATCCCAAAACCAGGTCAAGACACAACTAAGAAAGAAAACTATAGGCCAATATCTCTGATGAACAGAGATGTTAAGATTCTCAACAAAATATTGGCCAACTGGATCCAGCAATACGTTCAAAAGATCATACACCATGATCAAGTGGATTTCATCCCAGGGATGCAAGGATGGTACAACATTCGCAAATCAATAAATGTAATATGCCACATCAACAAAATGAAAGACAAAAACCATGTAATCATATCAATAGATGCTGGAAAAGCATTTGATAAAGTACAGCAACCATTTATGATAAAAATACTCAGCAAAATGGAAATAGAGGGAGCATACCTCAACATAATAAAGGCCATATATGAGAAACCTGAAGCCAACATCATACTTAACAGACAAAAACTAAAAGCTTTCCCCTAAGATCAGGAACAAGACAAGGCTGTCCAATTTCTCCACTTCTGTTCAACATCGTTTTGGAAGTTCTAGCCATAGCTATCAGAGAAGTAAAAGGAACCAAAGGTATCCAAATAGGAAAGGAGGAAGTAAAACTGTCATTATTTGCAGATGATATGATAGTGTATGTACAAAACCTGATAGAGTCCACCAAAAACTTCTCGACCTAATAAGCAAATTTAGCAAAATAGCTGGATATAAAGTCAATATCCAGAAATCAAAAGCATTTTTGTATACCAATAATGAAACACATCCGAGATAGAAGCTAGAAAACAAATCCCACTTACCATAGCAATAAGAGAAATAAAGTACTTAGGAATAAACTTAACCAAGGAGGTAAGAGACCTGTACTCAGAAAACTACAGAACACTGAAGAAAGAAATTAAGGAAGATACAAATAAATGGAAGCATATACCATATTCATGGATGGGAAAAATTAACATCATTAAAATGTCCATACTACCCAAAGCAATCTGTAGATTCAATGCAATCCCAATTAAAATATCAATAACATACTTCACAGAGATAGAAAAAATAGATAAAAATACTTCAAAAATTTATATGGAGCCAAAAATGCCCACAAATAGCCACAGCAATCTTGAGAAAGAAGAACAAGGTAGGAGGAATCACAATACCGGACTTCAAACAATACTACAAGGCTACTGTCATCAAAACAGTCTGGTACTGGCATAAGAACAGACATATAGATTAATGGAACAGAATAGAGAGCCCAGAAATAAACACAGGACTCAACGGTCAATTAATATTTGACAAAAAGGAAAGGATCATAAAATGGAGTAAAAACAGTCTCTTCAATAAGTGTCGTTGGGAGAACTGGACAGCAACATGCAAAAAAATAAAACTAGATCACCAACTTACACCATACACCAGAATAAGCTCAAGACAGATAAAGGACTTAAACATAAGCAGTGCCACCATAAAGTTGCTGGAGAAAAATATAGGCAGTAAAATTTTAGATATCCTACACAGAAATATGTTTACTGATACTTCTCCAAGGGCAAAGGAAATAAAAGAACAAATCAACAAATGGGACTATATCAAACTGAGAAGTTTCTGTTCAGCTAAAGAAAATATCAGCAAAATTAAAAGGGAACCAACTGTATGGGAAAACTTATTTGCCAATGATACCTCAGACAAGGGTTTGATCTCCAAAATATATAAAGAACTTATGAGACTCAACACCAGGGAGACAGACAGCCCAATTAAAAAATGGGCAAAGGACCTGAACAGACAACTGTCTGAGGAAGACATACAAAGGATCCAAAGGCATATGAAACAATGGTCAACATCACTAGTCATCAGAGAGATGCAAATTAAAACCACAATATGATACCACCTCACACCTGTCAGAATGGCAATCATCAACAAATCAACAAACAACAAGTGTTGGCGAGGGTGTGGGGAAAAGGGACCCTGGTGCACTGTTGGTGGGAATGCAGGCTGGTGCAGCCACTATGGAAAACAGTATGGAGTTCCCTTAAAAAACTAAAAATGGAACTGCCTTTTGATCCATTAATTCCACTACTAGGACTATACCCAAAGAACCCTGAAACACCAATTCAGAAGAACCTATGTACCCCTATCTTCATAGCAGTGCTATTTACAATAGCCAAGTGCTGGAAACAGCCTAAGTGCCCATCAGTGGATGATTGGATCAAAAAACTTTGGTACATTTACACAATGGAATACTACACAGCAGAAAGAAAGTAGGAACTCCTACCCTTTGCAACGACATGGTTGGAACTGGAAAGTATTATGCTTAGTGAAATAAGCCAGTCAGTGAAAGACAAATACCATATGATCTCACCCATTACAGGACAATAATGAACAAAACAAGCAAACAAGCAAAACAGAACCAGATAAATGAATACAATGAATAGAGCTTCAGTGGGCAAGGGGGAGAGGGGAGGAGGAGGCAAAGGGGAGCAGTTTAGCAAGGAACTAGTATGGAAGAACCATAGACATGGACAACAAGTAGGATTGACTTTGGCAGGGGAGTGGGTCAGTGGGAAAGAAGACAGAGGGAAGTAAAAAGGGGATGGATGTAATGATTAAAATGGTAAACTTAGTGTTATCTATATTTTACAAAAATGAACATTTTTTCAAAAAGAATAAGGTGTTAAAGGTTAACACCTTTAACTGCATTCATTGCTCAGAAATCTATATAATTTGAGTATTAAAGCAAATCTGACCTTATTTTTACTTGTAAGCCAGTGATGTCAGGAAAATTCTGAATTATATTTAAAAAGTCTGATACAAAAAATTACAAGCAGACTTGGGGTATCTTTTGAGAAATGTTTTAAAGCCTTCAAATTATTTATTTTAAATGGGTCCCCATCCACTTTTCTTCTATTCTCAACTATTCTCAGACCCAGGTGAGATTCAAAAGCAAAATATAACACTAGCAAATGTAAAGTAATTCTTACAAAATTGTTCTACTAATGTTACTGTGTAGAATTTTGAGGCTGCTTAAAAATTTTTTTTATCATACTTAATGCATATTCCATACCAACCCTATTGCCTAATCTTAATATTGTACCTGGATTCTAATTAACTGAGAATTTTGTTAAAATGCATCTTCTGATTCAATAGGACTAGTGAGTGAGTGGCCTCTGACTCTGCATTTGCCAAAAATTTTCCCAGATGAGAATTCCTGTCTGAGAACTACCCTAGTAGTTCTAGCAGGCAAGAAGGCCCTAAATGGCACTCCTTGTGGGTTTAGCTTATGTGTCTTTTTCTCCCATTAGCTTGCAAGGTACGTGGAGTGGGGAAACCTGGACTCCTAAGTATGTATTTCTTCCAGCATCTAGCATAATACCTTAGGCAAACACAGAATCCCTGAAATACTGGTAACGATAATTAAATTCAGATTACAAAAAGTAAATAGCATATACAGAGGGAATAGAGGAAGAAGATATTTATTAGAAAATGAAATGAAAAACCTGTGAGTAGTCTATGGTATCCTGACTAAATCAATTTTGCTAAGTAAAGTAAATGAATTGTACAACATTTGAATGCACAAATGATCTTGAGGCAAGAGTACAGTGCCTAGGAAGATTTTAGGGAAAAGCAGAGATGATGATTTTCTTAGGAAGAGGACAAGTGACACCTCTAATAGGAATTTTAGCTTCAAATTTCAATCAGAGGAGCACCTCACTGCTAATTTCAGTTCTAATGATTCTGTGTGGGTTGATCTCATGTAATAATTTCCCAGTGCTTTTATCTAGCATCGTGCTTTTACCTCAAGTAGCCTTGACTATTCCCAAGCATCATTGTTCTTTTTTAACATATGTCTATAATATAGGCCTTAGGAAATAAACTCCATTTTAGGGGTAAGAAAATAAGATAATGCAGTATAAAATAGTCATGATAAGCTCTGACTGGTGGCTCCGTGGATAGGCACTGGCCTGCAAACCCAAAGGCCGCTAATTCGATTCCCAATCAGGGCACATAATCCGGCTGCAAGCTAGGTCTCCAGCCAGGTACATAGCTGAAGGCAGGTGAAAGGCAACCATACATTGATGTTTCTCTCCCTTTCTAAAAATAATAAAGTCTTTAAAAAATTTTTTTAAATAGTCATGATATAGTATAGTATTAATTAGAGCTGATTCTTGCTAATGGGTGAAATAATTTCCAAATAGGAACACCGTTGCCTGTGAGAAATATGTTAACATAGGTTGTGAATACTAAGTTTGTACAAGTTCTATTTTTTAAGTATAGAAGCATTCTATCCTGTGATCTCCCTGTGATGCTAATTCTTTTGAGGTCTTCGCTTTTATTACTCAGTGGGCAGACATATTTTTCAACATGTACTAGTCTACATTTGAGATGCTTAAATTTTCCCCTGCACTGATTTCTTCCATTTTTCTATAGCATGGAAACTGAAGTATAATATTGATTTTCCCATCAGATATAACCTTCCAATATACCTTTCTCCACAGGTACCACTGACAAAGGAAAGCAAAGTTGAAGACCTCATTCTTCTTCTGGTTCCCGAACCAAGAATGTTCAGTCTAACCCATCTACTGAAAGCAGATATAATGAGCATACAGCCTCCTTTCTTGACAGTTTATTACACCTTTGTGTCTTTAAACTGGAGGCTATGAATCTGACAGCAGCATTATATACTCTTAATTGAATGTATAATTTAATTGACAAACTCATGTTTTCCATTTCAAGAATTGTAATAAATCAAATGTGTGCTGATTTTCTAACATGGATTTGTGTGTTGGTTACAGAGTTGCTGTGACTTGAGCCTTTAATTCATATAGATTTTTAAACACTGATTTCTTTCATCTACTAGTTCTCATCCCCCCCGCCACTATTTTTATTGAAAGGCTTGTACATTCCTTTTTCCAAATTACATGAAACATTGATTAACTCCATAGACTCATTTAAATGCTTTTGTTATTAGGTATTTTAGAGAGACTCACAGAGGCAGAGGGCAGAAATTCTATAATTAATCAGTGTTGCCTGGCTCCGTTTGCTACAATGGCAGTGAACTGTTTCCCAGTAGGAGAGTTAATAGAATAACATTCGGTTTCAAAATGGCCTGGATGCATCAAAGGGATTAAGCTGTAATGCTTTTAATCCCTGTAACTCAAACAAAGACAAAATTTTCCTGAGCAATGAACTGCATAATGTATTTGTGGGGCAGCAAATGATCATTGTTGAACATCAGCTAAAGAGCTGAATCTGTAGCCCAGGGATTTCACTTGGCACAGCTAGGAAAGTGGCTCAGGCTCAGGGGATTTAGCAGCTTTTAACATCTAGGGTTGGAGTGAATCCAAAATGGCTGCTGTTAGGGGGAGTTCCAGATCTGGAGGTCCCAAGCCTTCAGAGATCCTGAGAGGTTAGAACTCCAAGTCAGAAATGGTGATTCTGTGGCATGTAGGCTGCAACTACCTCACCTCTGCAGCCCAAGACAAACACTGCTCTTTCACCGTAGCATCCTGTTCCATCAATAATGCATCCAAGTTCAAGTCTATTTGCCATTGCTCTTCTAGGATGAAGTTTTAAATTTTACTTATTTAAAATTTTTTATTGTATTTTTTCATTACCATTAGTCCCTGTATATGCCCCTCCGCTCTGCAATCACCACACTGTTGTTCTTGTCCTTGAGTCCTTTTTCCTTTTTGCTCCAATCCCTCCACCCTCTAACCCGTTCTCTCCTCCACCCAGAGCTGTCAGCCTGTTCTCCATCTATGAGTCTGTCCCTATTTTGCTTGTTAGTTCAGTGTGTTCATTAGATTCCACATGAGTGAAATCATATGGTATTTGTCTTTCTCTGACTGGCATATTTCACTTAACATAATGACCTTTAGATCCATCCATTTTGTCATAAAAGGTAAAAGTTTTTTTTTTCTTTTTTATAGCCAAGTAGTACTCCATTGCGTAAATGTACCATAGTTGTTTTAGCCACTCATCTACTGACAGACACCTGGGATGTTTTCATATCCCGGTGATTGTAAAAATGATGCTGCAACGAACATGGGGGTGTTTATGTTCTTTCATATTAGTGTTTTGGGCTCCAGATATAGTTTTAAAAGTGGGATCAATAGATAAAAAGGCAGATTCATTTTTAATTTTTGAGATATCTCTATACTGCTTTCCACAGTGGCTGCACCAATCTGCATTCCCCCAACAGAGCAAAAGGGTTCCCCTTTCTTCACATCCTTGCCAGCACTAACTGTTGTTTGTTGATTTATTGATGATGGCCATTCTAACAGGTGTGAGGTGATATCTCAATGTAATTTGCATTTCTCTGATGATTAGTTACATTGTGAAAATTTTTATATGTCTATTGGATGTATGTCCTCTTTGGAAAAGTATCTATTTGGGTTCTTTGCCTATTTTTAAATTGGATTGTTTGGGCTTTTGGTGTTGAGTTTTGTAAGTTCTTAATAAATTTTGGAGACTAACGCCTTATCAGATGGATTGGAAAATATGTTCTCCCATTCCATGGGTTGTCTTTTTATTTTGTTGATGGTCTGCTTTGCAGTGCAAAAATGTTTTAGTTTGATGTAGTCCCATTTATTTATTTTTTATTTAGTTTCCCTTGCTTGGGAAGATATAACCAATAAAATGTTGCTACAAGCAATGTATGAGATTCTGCTGCCTGTTTTCTTCTAGGATTTTTATAGTTTTAGGTCTAACATTTAAGTCTTTGATCCATTTTTTTATTTAATCTTGTATGTGGTATAAGATGATGGTCTAGTTTCATTTTTTTGCACATTTCTGTCCAATTTTCCCAACACCACTTATTGAATAGACTATCGTTAGCCCGTTGTATGTGTTTGCTTCCTCTCTTACATATTAATTAATTATAAAGGTGTGGGTTAATTTCTGGACTCTCTATTTTGTTCCATTGATCTGTGTGCCTGTTTTTATGTCAGTACAATGCTGTTTTAATTACTGTGGATTTGTACTATAGTTTCATATTAGCTAGTATGATTCCTCCAACTTTGTTCTTCTTTCTCAGGACTACTATGCAGGGCCTTTTGTGGTTCCATATAAATTTTTGAAATATTTGTTCTAGTTCTGTGAAATATGTCATTGGGATTGTCATAGGAATTGCGTTGAATCTATAGATTGCTTTGGGTAGTATGGACATTTTAATGATGTTAATTCTTCTTATCCATGAACATGGTATGTACTCCCACTTATTTGTATCTTCGACTTCTTCCTTCAGTGTCTTAAAATTTTCTGAGTGCAGGTGTTTTATATAAAGTATTAACATAAATTATTTAATTTCCATAATCAAATTTCTCAGTTTCCAAAGACTTGGTAGAAGATGTCACATAGCATATAGATACAATTCAAAATGTATTTTTTCAAGTAAACTTTATTTTATTTTGAGGGCTTCTGGATATTTTTCTAATTAAGCTTTTTTTCATATTGGGTAACTCCTATTGTTTTATCTGTTGTTCACTGGTTACTTCCTCTACCCCTATCTTTAATGTTGAACTCATCTACTTAGTTTTCAAAAAATTTTAGTTATTATATTTTTCATGTCCAGAATGTATATTTGATTTGCTTTTATATCTTCTATTTCTTTGCTGAGGCTTTTAAATTTTTTATTTGTTTTGAGTGTATTTGTAAGTGCTCACTGGAACATTTTTATCAGCTGCTTTAAAAATCTTTGTCAGAAAATTCTAACATCTCTTCTTGGTGTTGGCATCTACTGATCTTTTTAGTTTGAGATATTCTAAGTTACTGGTATGTTGAGTATTTTCATTTTTCATTGAGACCTGGACATTTTCAGAATTATGAGGTTTTGGACATCATACAAACATTTTGCTTTAGCTTGTTTTGTTTATTTATTTTCATGACATTGCTCACTTTGTTACTGTCAGGTGGAGGTAAAAGCCTAGGTTTCTCACTCATCCTTTCTTAAACTGGGGAGGGGAAAGGAGGCTCCTTATTGCCTCTGGATGGAGGTGGGAGTTTTAGTGTTTTGTTACCTTAGTGGCTTTATTACACCTGACAATGGTAAGAATCAAAAAACAAAAAACCTGGGTTTCCATTTTGCCTCCTTTGACACCATTCAACCTGAAGGAGCACTTCATCTCTGCTATGTAAGGGTGGCAGTCCACACTTCATAAATTGTCTCCATGGACACTACGGGCTTAGTGGCTCCTTACTGGTGTGTGGACACAAAACCCCCAGCTTGGCATTTAACTTTCTCTGACATCATTCTGGTGGTGTTACTGTTTCATGAGAGTGGAAGTCTGGGCTCCGACTGGCCTTTGCTAGTATGGGTAGGTGGTGCTACAGATTTTTTTCTCTGATGTTTGGCTGAAGTAGAACCAAAATGTGGAAGCATTCTTGCATTGTATGGTATCTTTCTTTATATCTTTTCTACCTTTTATAATCTTTGGGCTAGAGAGAGCAAACTTTTAGAGGGCTTTTTTATTTGTATTCACTAGTATTTCTGAATTGATGCCCTTTTCAACTTCCACTCTGGGATACATGAAGCAAAGAAAATCCAAAGAATTCATTGCTATGTTGTTTCTTGGGTCCTGACTTCCATAGGCAGCCTGCCTTCTTTTTGCCACCTCTTAGAGTCTTCTTATGTTTGTTTTATATGTAATATAATGTTTTTTAGTTGTACTTGGTGGGAGGAATAGAGAAAGACATGTCTGCTCCACTTTCCCAGAAGTGGAAGTCCTGCTGTATCTTTTTATCCACTAGGAAAATTTAGAAAGTATCCTGGGATATTTTATTTTAAACAAGGTAACCATTAGGCATAGAATCTGAGAATGTTAAAATGCCCAGAGATCATAAATAGTTTGGAAAAAACTTAGATATCAAAATCACATTAAGGAAGTTATAGCTGTTAAAAACAAAAACATCTAGCTCCCCTTAAAACAGAATATATATAATCACTTTCTTAGTGGATTTTTTGGTGGTATTGTTCTGTTTTTGCTAAGGCTCGCTGTGCATTTATGCATCCCCAATGCCTTCCCTGGCTCATGGGAACTGAAGGTTATAATAAAATTATTTACACAAAGGTGTTCATGTCTTACTATGTTACTCTTCCAGTAATAGCATTTTAAAATAGAGGTAGCACAAAAAGGGTAATGTTCACCAAAAGAATAGACTTCATAGTGTTGGCTTTGCAAAATCTACATGCAAAATTTTCTGAGAAGAGAGATTTTTCAGAATTATTCAGATTGCAAGAAATTTCAAGAACTCATATCACTTTATAGATTAGCCCTGTATAGTGACACATATTTTTTTCTCAAGTATGTGGCTATTAGTAAATACCTTTACTTTCTGTATACATTTATGAGGATCCTCTAGGTGAAAAGTATGTGTGTGTAGAGGTATGCATACATTATATCCTGCTTGATCAAAACAATCTGAATTATAGCATAAGAAGAGAGATTGGTTATGCAGGAGACCACAGGGGCTAGGCTGCACCAACTTCAAGTGTTTCTCTTACCCTCGGAAGCCCAGAGCAACAGTTAGAATGTGGGTCTCAGTTCAGTGAGGCCTGGTCAAGTCCCTGCTCTGCCTTTTACTGGCAGTATTGCTTCAACGACTCTCTAAACCCCAGTTTTCTCATCTGTAAAGTAGGCATCATTATATTATCTGTATCATGTGGAATAATTCATGCAAAGTGCTTAGCATAGTGCCAGACACATGACACAGACGGAGCGTCAGGTCTTAGGAGTTAAATTTTTGAATTGATAAAGTAGATTTCCTGTTAAGACAGGCACAGTGTGTTGCTCTGGAGACAAGGCTCAGTGTTGTATTACCTTCCTGGGAAAATGCTCCGCAGGAATGAGAAGCTAGAGGCTTCGGTAATGTGACAGAGCTTGTGAGGACCAAGTATACCTGCTTATAGTCCTATCACCTCTTCATTCCTCTGAAGATTGAACTAGAATACATATCCTTTATATTTTTGAAAACTCTGGAACTACTATAGATAATATATCTTGTATCTCTCTCCTAAGCACACAATTATTGTTTTAAGCCATTCCAAAAGAGAAGGAGTATGGCAGGAGTGTCAAACTCATTTTCGCCAGGTGCCACATCAGCCTTCAAAGGGCCTTCAAAGGTTACCTTGAAAGGGCCGCATGTAATTTTAGGACTGCATAAATGTAACTACCTCTTAACAGTTAAGCGACCGGGCTGAACCAAGGGGCCGGCCAAAGGTGCTGGGCCGGGTAAAACAAGGTGGAGGGCCTGATTTGGCTTGTGGGCTTCGTGTTTGCCACCTGTGGTGTATGGTGAAGCATTAATCCAGACATGTTGGGGCAAGTGGAAAAGATGCCTGAAGGCAAAATTTTCCTTGAGCTGGTAATTTTGAAAACAAGAGCTGATTTGTCAAAATGTTAATTGTGTTTGGAAATGAAACAAGTTTATTTCTTTAGCCATGCCCTACACTAATTGGAAAGGATGTGCCTACCTTTTAATGCCTCTGCCAAATCTTTGATATCAGATAAGCTTAGTCATGGCCTCACCAAACTGGGTTAATCTGAGTTCCAAAGGTAGCAATGTTGCTGTTTCATTCAAATCTAGAATTATGATTAAAAAAAAAAAAATTAAAAACCTGAGCATGTACTAGACTCTGTAATGCCTATGAGTGAAGGTGACTTATAGCATCTCCCCAGAAACTCAGGTTTAAACTGAGAAGTACAGGATGACCCATCTAAGAGAAACAACCACTCTTAGCTGGCCTTAGTTTCTCAGAATTTCAGGCATTCTGGAACCCCATATTGTGCATTTTGTAACTTCAGGTAGCTGAGCCCAGCATAACATATAGTATGTAAAAGACAATAAATATCTGTTAAGTTGTATTTCATGAAGCTGACTTAAATAGAAGAGAAAGCTAATTTCCTCTGGAAGGAGAAACAGAGGGACTTAGCATTCTTTGAGGAGTTATGTGCTAAGAAGAAGATGATACACAGGTGGTAAGATAATGTGTTATGACAAAGAACACAGGCACAAGAAGACTTTGTACTTGTTACCACTCCAACTCTGGACCACTTAGTTGGAGAATAAGTACGACTCCAGCAATGTGATTCTTTTACTCTGTTCAGGGGAGAAGTGAGGTATGTACAAGGTATGGCTGTGAAAGGAGGAAACTGGCCTTCATTGAGCACCTACTATGTGGCCAGTATGTTCATCAACTTAAGCTTTAAAGTACAGTGATACTCCATCAGCACTCCTAGCGTGGGGAGTATCAATGTCCAATAGGCTAATATGTTATTTTTCCAAAGGATATACATTTTACTAGTGGCCCATGAAGTGATGTAAAAGTGGTATAAATGTATGGGGTCACAAATGCTTATCTATCTATCTACCACTTATCTACAAGTAGAGTTAAGAGAATAAGAACTCAGAGTGCTGAAATGCCCTCACTTAGTTGGGCTTAACTCCATCTACCCACATTGTTGATCTTCCTATCTTCCCCTGCGAGTGGTATCTGACTGGAAAGTGTTACTAATGGAAAACGATTATGATATATGGTATTAGAAGCAGATACTGATTATATGTACTTAAATTCATCTTCCTTTATCACTCTGTCCAATTTTTTACCTCTTTTATTCTCCACATTACCACAGTTATTTTTATGAGGCTGATGCTGACATATTCAGAGTAGCCTCTTTACATTACAGCAAGGTCAAAAACAAATTTTGGCTTTGTTCTGCCTTTTGCATGTATGCAGATGTTATTTATGGGATGACAGCCAGGCACGTTGGTGAATGTAAACTGTTGGAGCATCTGGTGGAGATTATATTTACAGCTATATGAGTATATAATTATATATATATAATTTTCAATGTTTTATAAAGTTATCTATCAACACTTATATGTTGATACTACTGGGGCTCAGGGGAAGACCTCAATTAAGATTCTAGGCCTATAAGCTCACCGCTTTCAGAAATACCAGCCTGTACCTGGGAGTTTGCCCTCCTGCAGGGCTTTGGACCCTCAGAAACTGCCTATGCAGTGTTTAATTTGCAGAGGAAAGGCAGGTGGGCTGGTTCTGGTTTTGAGATCTGGTGCATCTTTTCTATGCCCCTTCTTCCCAAGTCACCTTTTAAGTCAAACTCTGTCAAAAGGGTCCCCTTTTGCTGGCTCCCTTCCTGTCACTCTTCTTATATTGTATCAATATCCTCCAGAAGATGAGAACTTCTTGTTTCCCAGAGCATGTCTTATTCTCTTCGGTCTCTCCAGCAACAGGCATAGGCCTAGCCCACACTAGGGGCCCTGTAAAGTGAACTAGTAAATGAAGGAATGACATGAATCCCTTTTATGAATTATAAGACAATCTTTTCCAAACTCTGCTCAGATGCAAATCATGATGAGCCCGCATTTAGTCCATCAGGCAACCTTTAATTTTAGAATTGTTCTTATGTTCCTAATTTAGAGGTATATTTAGCCACCCTATAATTTGCACCATTTCCCCATTGTCTTCCCCTTTTGAAACCAAAGAGACATGGGAGCCTCTCATATGCTTATAGACATGAAATCCTGTGATCCAATTTACCTTTTTGCATAACAAACATAACATAACATATCAATCTTTCCTCATAGAATATGATTTTCAGACCCTTTATCATTCCCAGTCCTTCTCTTCTATTAAGTTCCCTGATATATCACATTCTCTAATTAAATTGTAGCACTCAGCCCTGAATACATTTTTTAGACATGGCCTGACCTATGACTTGGGTGATCCTGTCTGCATTGGTCTGCCATTCTACTAAGTATTGAGCTCAAGTTTCCTAGAAAATTCAGCTCAATTTAATCTCAGCCAAATGCACTTTCTTTCTTAATTGATCATACTTCTATCCTGAATCCCTTCCTAACTTTCTTACCATAGTAAAGTAGTTAGATGGAAACTTCAGCACAATCTCATTATCACTCTTAAAAATAGGTCCAAGAGATTTTCACAAGCTCCTCCTTACATTCTCTGCAAGGTCTCTTTCTGAATTGTCCTCTTCACCTAAAGTCAATAATGCTTCCTAATAAAAGCATCCTTCTACTCCAAGTTTACATCTCCATAAAAATCTAATCCCTTAGTCAAATGAAAGTAAGAGATGAAGAATGCATTAATTTCTGTATTCCTTTTGACAAGATGGCCATCATCCTTGCCGTATTTTATACTACCTTCCTAATCTTATTTTTTAGATCTTCATCTGAGTATATTTTATTGCTTTTTGAGAGAGAGGGAGGAGGAAGAGGAGAGAGGGAGAGGAAAAGAGAGAGAAAGAGAACAGAGAAACATTGATCCCATACATGTCCTAACAGGGATCGAACCTGCAACCTTTTGTTATATGGGATGATGATCCAACCAACTGAGCCCTTCGGACAGGGTGCCTCTCTTCCCAATTATTTAAATATTTCATCCTTATTTCCCCTTCCTGAGTAAGAAGACAAAGAAAAGTACTTTATATCAGTATTTCAAGAACAAGTAAATAGAAACATAATTTATCATACAAATGGAGCTTACCATTCAGTCTTTGACAGTTTAAGTAAGCAAACATTAACAAGAAACATCTCTCTCCAAACACTCATTTAAAACTTATAAAAATAGGATTAACCTCTAAAAAGTAGTTTTACTTTATACAGACTGATTACAAAGCAAGGTCTCTTTCTGAATTGTCCTTTTCACCTAAAGTCAACAATATTTCTACTCCAAGTTTACATCTGTATAAAAATCCAATCCCTTAGACAAATGAAAATAAGAGATGAAGAATGCAGGGGGGAAAAAGGCATTTCAGTTATTACCAAAAAATAGGTAAATTGTTTAGCCCTGGCTGGTAGCTCAGTGGATAGGAGCCAGCCTGCACATAACCAGGTTGCAAGCCAGGTCTCCAACCAGGAACATAGCTGGAAGCAGGTGAAAGGCAACTATATATTGGTATTTCTCTCCCTCTCTGCCTCCCTCCTTTCCCCTCTCTCTGGTTATGTGCCACCTTTTTAAGTTACCTGTTTTATATGGGTCTTTTATTTCTTTCCTTTTGAAAAGATTAATATATTTGACCAATGAAAAATGTCTTAACATAAATGTCCAAAATCAAGACAAATGACTGAGAAAAATATTTAAAATATATAGTACTGCCAAAAGACTTATGTCCTTAGTCTTTTAGGCATTCTTCCAAATCATTTGAAATTATAAAGGCCAACTGAATTATGTATTAAAATTCCAGTTAAGAATCAGTTCAATAAAATAAATTTATAAATTCAACAAAAGGCAGACATTAGAAATGTTTTTGAAGAATATTTAATAGTCATGAACTATTTCATGTGAATAGCACATATAAGAAGTTTGTATATAATAAAAAACAATCTGTAGTTTTGTATGTGTTTATATATGTGTGTGTGTAATGATTGTATATGTGCATGTATATATGTGTATGCATGCACACACATAAATTATATACATATATACAGACACTGAAAAAAATGAGAGACTGGAAGGATATAAATCCAATGTTAATATTGGAACTTGGGGTGATTTTTATCTTTTCCTTACAATGATTAGGATTTAAAAAATTTTAAGAATGAACATGTATTATT
Organism: Noctilio leporinus; assembly: GCA_004026585.1. Classification (NCBI taxonomy): domain Eukaryota; kingdom Metazoa; phylum Chordata; class Mammalia; order Chiroptera; family Noctilionidae; genus Noctilio; species Noctilio leporinus. Next base: position 103,725 of record PVIW01005028.1, read on the forward strand.
TGTATTCATTCAAAAATACATTTCAAAAAATTGAGCAAAGACTGCAAAACTATACATTTGCTACTAAACATACATAATAATCTTCAGCATTTTAAACAACCATGATTATCCTAGCAATCCCTGTTGTCTTCATGCCCCAGGATAATCACAAGAGACTTCATGACATTATTCACAAGATTCAACTGTATTTTGATTACCATAAAATAATTGAGGTTATTTCAGTATGACTTTCTTTTAGTGAGCCTTGGGCTGGTTGTCAATATTCATGGCATTCTTTTGAAATGATAACAACCTCTTTTTAATATATAGGAATCTCCAATATAATAAAAACTATAATTAATTGAACCTCTACTATACATTTTATATACATTATCTTCTATAATTCTCACAAGCATGTTAAAAGCAAGGTGCCATCATCACAATTCTGTTTCTGCAGAAACTGAGTTTCAATATGATCAAGGAGAGAGATCCAAGATTTCACACCTGGTGTTAAGAGACGAGGTTCAGGTCTTCCTCCTGTCTATCAGCTGTTCACTTTCTCCATTAAATCGGCCACAATATTGTTTTGAATTTTTACTTTTATGTTATATCCTTCGGATAGAATTGACATATCTTCAGGGAGTATGAAATGAATTTCTTGTTAAGTGGAACCTTTAGAAACCCTCCAGATACTCACTGGGGAGGGCCTCTTGGGGGCACCTGGTCAGTGCAGGCTCAGACGCCGTCTGTGGTCATCATGGGCAGGGGTTTCTATGCCAGGGAAGGGGGTACTAGCTTTTGGTGGGAAATCAGGAGAGGCCATACCAGAGCCCCAAATAGGTCTTATTTCTTCTCTATCCCATGATTTATGTTTCCTGTCTTATGAATAGAGATTGACAGTCCTCATGGTCAACTTCTCTGGAATAAATTATGTCTTAAGTCCTCCCATTGCTGCTTGGACGATAATTTTTAGGGCCAGGGGACTCGGGTGCAGTGAAAAAGTGCTATCACCAGGCCAAGTAGGAGTCCTATCTCCACCATTTACTTTATATTTGGTCTTGGCAAAACATGTGATTTCTCTGGGTCTCATTTTTTTCTCAATAAAATTGGAATAGTACCTGCTCAAAGGATACTATGAAATGCCATAACATACATCAAGTGTAGTATTAGCACTCACTCCACTTTCTGCCTGTTGTTTTCTACTATTGTTAACTAGACCAGCTTAGGCATTGGAATGCTGGCTGCGCCCCTAAGACATTGTTATTGTTTCATATTCAATCTTACTAAGGTACTATTCTCTCTAACAATCTGAGTCAAAATGCCCAAGTTTAAAATAGCTAATGGCCATACTGCAACAACGTGATATTTATTCTTTAAAACACATAAATACACATATACCAATAACCGATATGTAATATCTGAGAGGGTCAAGCAGTAAGTCATTTCTTTTTCTTATTTAACAACATATATTATTAGTTGTTTGTCATCTTAAGAAGCAAAGAACTGCAAGATAGGAATACAGGCTTAGACAATTTTGATTAGCATTGGAAAAGAGGGCCAGTTCAACGTTCATATTTTTTTTTTACTATACATGTTTACCGAGCATTAACTCTGGGGTAAGTATCACAGAGAATAGGGAAATGAGATGTTGACTGTGTCCTTCAAGTTCCCACTCTAGTGAAGAGCGTGGTGAGGGTGGCACTCAGGTGATTATAACTCAAGACAATCTGCAGGGCTGTTGGAGAAAGCAAGGCTGAAGGGTCACTCCATTTTAGCCTTGGACAAACTGAAGGTGATAGGCATCTATCTGCAAGGCATCAGGATGCCTCAGGGAAGGTAGTGTGGAGGCAGTAAAAATCTGCCTGCCAACTTCACAGCTTTACCTCTGACTGGATTTATTACTCACAGATGCAAAGCTGAGCCTCAACTCAAGCTCTGGGTGCAAACTCGCTGAGCTCTTCCGCTGCATGCCAGCACTTCTAACGGAGCTACCAGTGTCTCCAGGGAAGGCTCAGAAATATTGCAGTCTTAAAACAGAAATGTAGACCTATAATAGTGAAGCTGTGTAGTGCAGCTCACATGCAATTAACTTAGCCCCCCTTCCCTCATCACTGACAGACCTTGGGCTAATCATTTACAACATTGAGCTTTGGTCTCCTCCTATTTTGCACTAGGATAATAATATGTATTTTAAAGTTTGCTGGTAGATTAAGTGAGATACCTTTTTAGTGCTCCTGGTCCATATTTAGCCTTGCACAATTGTTCATTTCCTTCTTGCTTTTTTTTTAGTGGCTATCATGTACCTTGCCCTAACTTGGATGAAAATTCCAGTGTTTACTGTGGTTAATGGTGATTATAGTCTCTTTCTTATGTTTAGTATCTAAAATTACAAAGTTGTTGAGGGTAGACCAGAATGTTTCTACAAACTACATGTAGCTATTGATAAACTTTGATTAATAATTGGCGTCATGATATTTTAGAATTTTAAAAATTCAATGGGATTATTTTAATAAACAGCTAGATTCTAAGTTGTTTTTAAACTTTTCTCCCCTGTTTTTTAAAAAAAGATTTTATTCATTAATTTTAGAGAGAATGTCAGGGAGGGAGGAAGAAAGGGAGAGAAACATAAATGTATGGTTGCCTTTGACCTCTCTCCAGCTGGAGACCTGGCTAGAGACCTGACTTGCAACCTGGTTATGTGCCCTGACTGGGAATTGAACCAGTGACCTTTGGGTTTGCAGGTCAGCACCTATCCACTGAGCCACCAGCCAGGGCTTTGTTCTCCCTTTTATTGAAAATTATGTCACTTAGATATAATTTATTTTTTCTGAAAATTTCCAAACCAATTTTGCATGTTCTTTATTCCATCTACAGACATACAGATCAATGGAACAGAATCAAGAGCCCAGAAATAAATCCACACCTTTTTAGTCAATTAATATTCAATAGAGGAAGCAAATACATACAATGGGCTAAAGATAGTTTATTCAATAAATGGTGTTAAGAAAATTGGTTAGATACATTAAGAAAAATGAAACTACACAACCTTCTTATACCACACACAAGAATAAATTCAAAATGGATCAAAGACTTAAATGTTAGACTCAAAACCATAGAAATCCTAGAAAACATAGCAAAATCTTATGCATTGCTTATAGTAATATTTTATTTAATATATCTCCCCAGACAAGGGAAACAAACAAAAATAAACAAATGAGACTACATCAAATTTAAAAGGTTTTGCACAGCAAAGGAAACCATCAGCAAAATTAAAAGGCAGCTCACAGGATGGGAGAACACATTTGCTGATACTTGGATAAGGGGTTAATAGCCAAAATTTATAAAGAACTTACAAAACTCAACATCAAAAAAACTAACAACCCAGTTTAAAAATGGGCTAAAAACCTGAACAGACACTTCTCCAAGGAGTTCACATACAGATGGCCAATAGACATATGAAAAGATGCCCAATGTCACTAATTATCAGAGAAATGCAAAATAAAACCATAATGAGATTATCAGCTCACACCTGTCAGAATGGTTATGATTAATAAATCAACAAATAACAAGTGCTATTGAGGATAAGGATTAAGGGGAATTCACACTGTTGGTGGGAATGCAGACTGGTACAGCCACTATAGAAAGCAGTAGTATAGAGGTACCTCGAAAAATTAAAATTGGATCTGCCTTTTGACCAAGCATCCTACTACTAGAAATATATCTGAAGGGACCCCAAATACTAATTCAAAAGAATATAAGCACCCCTATGTTCATTGCAGTGTTACAAGATATGGAAGCAGCCTAAGTATTCATCAGTATATGAGTGGGTAAAATAATGATGGGCTATTTACATAATGGAATACTACTTGGCTGTAAAAAATTTCTTTACCCTTTGTGACAGCATGAATGGACCTGGAGAACATTATGTCTAGGGAAATAAGCCATCAGAGAAACAAATACCATATGATTTCACTCATATGTGGAACTAATGAACAAACTACACTAACAAGGAAAATGGAAACAGACTCATAGATGAAGGGCAGGATGACAGCTGGTGGGCGGGGGTTGTGGGGGTGAGGAGGAGAGGGTGTGGAATGATTGAGCAAAAAAGGAAAAAGGATTCATAGACATGGACCACAATGTGATGATTGCTGGGGAACTGAATGGTAATAGAAAAAATACAACTAAAATTAAAAGGAAAAAAAAAGTGTTTCACTAATAAAAATGTTAATTTTCAAACTTCAAAAGAATAAAGAGAAATATTTATTTAGGAGAGAGGGAGAAGGAGGAATGAGACCGAGTGAGAGAATTTTCCAGATTGCCCAAATCAGATAATTCATTTTAATAAAAAAAGAAAGTGGCTATTCTGTATTTTTTCTCAGAGTGAATGATTTGGATGCCCTCCCCAATTAAGCAGGTTATCTTGTTTTTAAAAATGATTTTTAGTTATATAGTTCAGGATCTATATATTTATGAAAAGACTAAGGATTTAAGTGATATTTTACCTGTGGATTATTACTTTTCAAGGTTTTTTCCTTTCAAATGAAAATGCCCTGAATGAGATGAAAGTTGGTTTCAAATTATTGTACCAAAGATTATGCTCTGCCTTATAATTTTGGCCCATGAGGTTTAGGGATCCTTCAATATGCTAAGGTATAATGTGGCTATTACAGTTCTAGATTTAAAGGGTTTACTTAATGTTGAACAGGGGGACATGTGGGATTGGGTCAAGTTATGATAACGTGATTCTGCTGGACTCTCTTTCTTTGAAAAACACTAACTTCTCTTCCTGAGGGGCAGGTTCTGATTAGCATTCCTGGATTAACATAGCAACTGGGCAAAACATTATTGGACTGGCTGTTGATATGTACTAACCAAAAAGTATGTCACAAAATCGAGTTGTGATATTAAGCTAAACTAATTTTCCTCTCCTTGGGAAGTGGTGTGAGACTTAGTTCTACCTGTTTGAACTACAATACATTACAGGTCTTTGTATTTCCTAAGTTATTTCTTCTACTTAAATTCAAATTGCAGGAATGATTTGCAAAGACGCTCTTGGGTAAAAGTAGTTTGTGTTTCTATTTCCAAGAACAGCAGTGTTGCAAACCTTTTCCTTAAAGATGACTTGGAAAGTATAATGCTGGTTGTCCTAATGATGATTTACTCTGAAACTTCTGTTGGTTTTGGCAAAAATAGTCAAATTTAAAATAGTAGTTTGAATTTATAGTAGGTGATTTTAGCCTCTAAATTTAAAGCATGTCATGGAATAAACAAATTCAATAATGGTTTAAAGAACTTCATTGGTCATAGTAGTGTTTAGTAAGTAGTTGTTGACTGGCCGGTGCCAGTTACCAAGTCATTGGAATTTGGAAGGATACGTCAGGACATTTAGTATTGGAAGAGCAAAAGTGGAAAAGATCTCTTTTTGTTTATAGATCAAAAGTGCTGAATATTACCTGCTTCCTTCTATTATAGTTTGGGCCTACCCTCTTTCACCAAGTCTGTTGAGCTATAACCTAGTACCTCTCTGATAAAAAGGCTCACATTCCTCTGTTTCCTACAGACTTTATATTGTAGTAACTTTTTTTTTTTTAATGACATGAGATTTTTAGAATATTATAAAGACAAGAGAGACAACATGTGTTTCCAAAAAGCTGTGAAGTCTGGTTCTAAATGAGTGAGTTTGGGACATTCAAGCTATTTCCTGGTTCTATTTCCATTTCTATTCTCTTGATTTTACTAAACTAGAACAACTGATTTAGAGGCTGGCTGGAAATACTCAGAGGTTTGATACTCCATGAATGTCTTAGTCTGTTTGGGCTGCTGTAACAAAGTACTATAGACTAGGTGGCTTATAAACAAAAGAAATTTATTCTCACAGTTCTAGAGGCTGGAAGCTTGAGATCAGAGTGTCACATGGTCAAGTTTTGGTGAGGGGCCTATTCCAGGATACAGACCTGTACCCTCATGCGGTAAAAAGAGAGCTGGCTAGCTCTATGGTCTCTACTTATGAGGACACTAATTCCACTCTCATGCCCTAATAACCTCTTGTCAAAAGCCTCACTCCAAATACCATCACCCTAGTGATTAAATTTCAACATATAATTTCTGACAGGACACAACCATTGTCTTTCTACTCTTTCTACTTTAGGATGTTGGGGAATGAAGGTAGAATGCATCAACAATATTCGTATATATTTTCATAAGAAAATTTAAAAGAAGCATTCAACTACTGAAAACACATTATACACAACACATCTACGTGTACTGAATACCTGCTAGGCATAAGACAGACATGATTTTTGCCCTTGTGGAGCTTCCATTTTGGTAGCATCCTCACTTTACAGCCTCTTTAACCCTTCAAAGAAGCTTAGCAGTAGGTATCTCTCACAGGACAAAAACATATCAGAATGGAGAACAGTTGAGAGAATTAGCGTGTAGGAGTAGGCGGGAGCAGAGGAGAATAAAAGGAGATGTATGCCTAGTGAATAGAAGTGGCTTAAGTGAGGGACAACCAGCAGCTGTTGGGAACAAATCAGTGACCCAGACCAGCCAGCCCTGAGCACATACATTGTCCATTGTTATAACATTTTATACTACTTAAAATGTAAGATCCTGTCCCCACCTAACATGTCTGGGAGCTGATATTATCAGTTTTGGCCCATTACCCAAAGTTAGACTCAGTGGAGTTGCTGAAAGAAAGCAGCAGCATTTCTGACGGCCAGTCTAGACTATATTTTCCCCATTTTATGGTTCATTCTAAAAACATTTATGCTGACCTATAAGCTGATAAGTGCCAGATGGAGTCAACTCACTTGAGAGGAAAATGATTTATGATTTGGCAGCAAGCTTCTGTAGTGTTTCTGCTGGTACCCTAAATCAAGAATTGAAATTAGCAGTATCAGAAATTGCATTTTCTCACCTCTTGTGGAAAAGGTATTTCGTAGCATAACTGGATCACAAAGGATACCTGTCCTCAGGACCCATCCAAATAGCTGTTGTTTAGCTTTTCCTTAATCATACAATATCTTTGCTATCTAACTCATCTTCCCATTAAACACACTTCTCAACAAATTTTTCCTTTTCTTTAAAAAGCCTTTCTGGTCTGTCTGGGTTATGTATTGACCTATTTTTGTGTGTGTGTGTAGGTGGTTTCTGTGACTCCTGGCTCAACAATTTAATGACTAACTCTAAATTTTCAGCTCTGAGCATAATGGAAATCCTTACCAAAATGCATGTGCACCTGTTTCACCTTCAAAGTCCTCACAAGTTTGCTTATCTGTGGTTGTTTAGTTCAGGAGATTGGATTGTGCTAATGAGGTTATGGTTTTGATGCTTAGGTGCCAGTTAGCATACATAGCCCACAGTATTGATTGTACTCAGAACCCAGAGAGGTTCCTGCATACATATGACCATGGTTCTGGGAGATCAGAGGAAAGAATGAGGGCAAATCAGAATAAATCTGCCATCTTATAAACATCACAGTTGTAAGCCTTCTTAATGATATGTCTCATCTTGGTAGCAACTTCTTTGCATATGAATGTGAGCACATAAGTATGTGGTGGATGCATCTGCAAGTTTTTAAAGTGAGAACTTGACAGGTTTGGGCTAGTCCCAGAAAACAGATTAAGTGAAATTACCCTGGTGCCAGTACATGGGTGGAGTTTCCAGAGAGTTAGGGCACTGCTACTCAATTTCCTGCCTCTTTAGCCATGGAAAAAAAAAAACAAGCTGCAGTTTTCTTCATAAGCCATTGTATAAATGAATTTATGGGCTCAGGAGTTAGTTAGTTCCAAAGAACTTTGCAGAAGGGTCTTCTCTGTTCATGGAGAAACCCATTGTTTAGCCAACATCATGGTCTGTGCCTATACCTTCTGGCTGGTTACCCCATGGAAATAAGTAAAACAAAAGGAAACATTCTTGCTCTTTAAAGACTTAGGGAAAAGAATATTAAAATACAAGAAGAATACACAAACAAGCCAACAGTGGAACCAACAAAATATACTTACCTAAATAAAATCAGACACAAGTAGTCTCATCAAAGAGAAGCTTCCTGTATGAACTGATTCTTCAGCAGAATTTTGAAGGTGAAGCAAGTTGTACCCAATATGGTGTAGTAGGAAGGGTGTTCCTGGAGAGAGATTAGGCATGAACAATGTTTACTGGGTATGTTGCACAACTAGAGCCCAGGGTGAGCTGTAGAAATTCATTTCATCAGTTCCATTGTGTGTTCCCTCTTAAAATCAGACAAACCAAAGTCTGTTCTCAAACTTAACAACCCTTTGTAGCTCCTCATGCTCTAAATCCTTCATGGGGACCGAACACAAATCTCCCAGTTCTCTTTCTGGACATGTTACAGTGTTGCATTTCTCCGCCTGGTGTGGCCATGTGTCTTGCCTTGGCTAGTGAAGTAAGAGTGAAGTGGTAGTTACTGCTTCTAGAAGAAAACACTGAGTTGCCATTGTGAGACACAGCAATTCTTTCTTTTTCATTGCAACAATTGTAAATGCATGTGTTAGGTGGAGCCTTCTGCGGTGAGCAGAGTGCCCTGACAATCTGCACTTGACATGTAGTACAATGATAAATAACCCTTTATTGTGTTATGCCAGTGGATTCGAGACTTGTTTCTTCCTGCAGCATTATCTAGTCTATCCTGGATGATTCAAATATTCACATTTCCTCCATCTCTGGTCTTTCATTCACTCAACTCTCTATACTCATATTTCTACACTTAACATTCAAATGAAGCTATCATAGAAAGATGAAAGACTTGCCATACCAACAACGTTTTCAGGCTTTATCTCACATCACACCTTTGCTGTATTTAACACTGCTGACCACTTCCTTCTTAAAACTCTTTTCTCCCTTGGCTTCCATGATATCATTGTTTCCAATTACTTCAAATTATTTATTACTGATTTCATCTCAAATAAATCTCATCTACTTGCCAAGTTTTTTTGTTCGTTTTTTTAATTTTTTAATATATTTTTTTATTTATTATTTTTAGAGAGTGGGGAAGGGAGAGAGGCAGAGAGAGAGAGAGACAGACAGAAATCAATGTATGGTTGGCTTTTTTACCTGCCTCCAGCTATGGTCCTGGCTGGAGACCTGGCTTGCAACCTCATTATGTGCCCTGGCTGGGGAATTGAACCTGTGACTTTTGGGTTCGCAGGCCGGCACCTTATCCACTGAGCCACCAGCCAGGGCTACTTGCCAAGTTCTTAACTGACACACGTATGCATATCCACACACACACATATATATATGCTGATGACTTTTAAAAATGTATTTCCTGCTCCAGTATATACACTGGAGCATAGACTGCCTACATACAAAGGTCATCTAAGGCAACATGTCCACAACTGGTTCTCTCTCTCCTTTCAGACCTGATTAATTCTTCAAAGCCACAAATTCATTAACTGGGAATCTTATTTGACTTCTCTCTCTTTCAGTGATGGCTCCCCATATAATTTGTGATCAGACATTGTCAGTTCTGTTTCTAAATTTCATCTTTCCATATCTTTCTCTTCATGCTCCCCCTCTATCAGCAACACAATGAACCAAGCCAGCCCTTATTTTTATCTACCAGGTTTCTTAACAGCTTCTGTATTGGTCTTCTTACAGCAATCCATTCTCTATAGGGCTTCTAGAGAAATTTTCTAAAATACAAAAATTTTATTTTTGTTCCTTTCCTTAAAAGTTCTGACGTTACCACATTACATTAGAGTTGAAATACAAACTTTGCATGGCTCTTTTTAGCTATCCCCTGTGTAACAGACTGGTTTCATCACCTGTCATACATCCTTTACACTCCAGACATGGTGTTCCTCTTTTAGTTTACTGAACCATGTTCTCCTTCACCTCTGTCTTTGTACATGATGTCCCTGGAGATAGATTTTATTACCTGGATAATGTCTACTTTTTATTTCAGAATCAGTCTAAGCGTCATCTCTCCTAAGAAGCCTTCCCTATTCTTCAGCTCTGGGTCTTAGAGGTCTTGTCTCCATGACCCCATAGCACTTAAAACACTGATTGGTGGAAGGCCATGTACATATCATTTTTTCCCCTCTAAAACTGTGTTTAACATATAAGCCTAACTTTCATCTCTACATTTCCCAGGCTCCTCAAATGCCTGACATACATTAAATAGACAGTAAATGATTGGTGAATGAATTAACACCAGATGGATTTGGTAGGCCATAATTATAAGCTTTACTTCTAACTCAAGAACTTTAAGGGGCTATTCTAGACATTTATGAAGATGATAATATCCAAATGATATTTTCAGAGGGTAAATACAATGGAAGGGAGTAAACATCTGACATTTTCTAGAGATGGTGTGAAGTCTGTTTTTGATAGTAAGAGTGGGGAAGAAATGAGAAGCTGTAGGACTATAGTTTTTGGTTCCCAGAATTTCATTTTTAACAATTCTCACTGTAACTCATGTCTACTATATTTAATACTAATATAGTGTCAAAGGCAGAGTTATTAAATACTTTGTAAATTCAACAAACGGGAAGCCAACTTATTTAAAGAGGTAAAATTTTATGTCTTAAAGTTTAATATTAAAAAAGCTTCCATAGTTTTAAAAAATTAATGTCTTAATTTTGACATCTATAAAATGAGCTAATATACTTAGCATATATCTGTCATTGGTTTTCTTTCTTACTCTTGTTACTGAAAAGTTTAACTACTTTTATTCTATCAACTACTCTAGACTATTATTTTGCTTCTGCTTTTATTTCTTCTCCTTCTTCTTCATCCCTCATTGGAATGTCCAGGTGTCCTGGAAATGGAGAGATGGTGACTGGGAGTTGCTGACTCTTCTGATACCACAGAATTGGGTACGAATAAGCCTCCCAACATTTCCTGGGTTCTTGAATCCTTTGTCCTCCCAATTATTTCAGGGCTGGAAACTTGCTTATCTTCAGCAAAAGCTAGGCATAGTTTCAAATGTCATGTTGCCGAGAAATCACTGTCCCTACCACCAGAAAAGGAAAGAGGCAGAGGCAAGATGCCTCCTCCTATCTGAAACCTGGCACTGTCAACCTTTGGAACTTGCCTCTCAGACTCTTCTGGCCTTGGCCTGGACAAGGCAGGGTTGCTGTGTAGCAAAAGGAGGTGCAAAAACAAACATGGGCACAAACCCAAACACTTGACAGCAAGAAATGTTCTGAAAGTTATAAAAGTGAAATACTACTTCCAGCTGTCACTATGCAAGGATTAAGTTGAGTTCAAGTGGCTGCAGAAACTAAGTAAGAAAGTGAGTTTTTCATTGCAGTACCTATGCAAATTGCAAAAGACGCCTGAGTTTTCTACTAATGGGTCACACGTGATCATTTTGTTTATTCATCTCACACACCTGTCTTCATGTGTCTGTTAGAAAAGATGTTGCTTCTACCAAAGGTATATGGCAAAACTTCATCCTCTTTTCTTTGCCTATGGCTAAGAGCAACCTGTCCACTGGTCATTCTTCCTTTAATACATACAGGGTGAAAGCAAAAGTAGATTTACAGTTGTGAGTACACAAAGCACAGAATTTATCCTGGTATCATTATTTATTAATTATTGTATTATTTTCCATATGGATAACTGAAAACCTGATTTTGCTCCACCCAGTATAGCCCCTTGTGGTGGCTTCCTCTTAGCCTCATGATCTGCACAAAGTAACGTTGCTGAAATGAACATTATTATTCCTGATGAGACTGTAAGTCACTGAATTTAGCCAAATGCATATGAAAATTTTTGATAGGCTGTGTTTAAATGTATTCCCACCAATGTTTTCTAGCCATTGCTATCCATCATGCATAGCTCTTCTTCATATTATTCTACCAAAGCAATTCCTAAGTGGCTCAGCATCCATAAATTGATTAGGTAACACATCATATCCATACTTACACATGGCCACAACCACTAGACTTTTAGGTGTCTTCCCATTGACTCAGTTTTGCCCAATTTTAAGGCCAAAACAGCTCAGAAGCATGTAACAGGGACAAAGAAGGTAACTTAGCTACATTTTGCATGATCTCAATCCTATATTTGGCTTTAATTTTTTTTTAAATTTTATTGTTGTTGTATTACATCCACCCCCTTTTTGCTCCCCTCTGTCCCGCTTCCCACCCACCCATTCCCCCCCCCCAAACTCAATCCCACCTGTTGTCCATGTCCATGGGTCCTTTATACTTAGGTTCTTGTCTAAGCTGCTCCCCTTTCTTGCCTCTGCCTGCCCCCTCCCCCCAACCCCTTTCCTCCTGACCACTGAATGCCTATTCACTGTATTCTTATATTTGGTTCTGTTTTGCTTGTTGTTAGTTTTGCTCATTATTGTCCCGTAACGGGTGAGATCATATGATATTTGTCCTTCACTGATTGGCTTATTTCACTAAGCATAATACTCTCCAGTTCCATCCATGTTGTTGCAAAGGGTACAAGTTCCTTCTTTCTTTCTGCTATATAGAATTCCATTGTGTAAATGTACCAAAGTTT
>PVIW01005029.1:0-116047 GCA_004026585.1 Noctilio leporinus
TAATTAGCTCAAGTAAGCATCTGCTTCTTATAGCCAAAGCTCCTGACGAACATAAGCTCATTGATTAAGGAGAGATAGAATCAATGTACAGACAGGCTAGAAACTAAGAGTTGCTGAAGTCTGCAAAAAATGTTCTAAGGATAAGGCCCTGGGTGGTGGCTCAGTGGATAAGGTGCCGGCCTAGGAACCCACAGGTCGCCGGTTCGATCCCCAGCCAGGGCACATAACCAGGTTGCAAGCCAGATCTCCAGCCAGGTCCCCAGCTGGAGGCAGGTGAAAGGCAACCATACATTCATGTTTCTCTCCCTCTGTGCCTCTCTCCCCTCCCCTCTCTCTAAAAAAGTAATAAATAAAAATCTGGAAAAAAATAGTTCTAAGGATAAGATGAACAAAATTCTACATATAATTGCGTTTAAAAAAGAGTGTAGAAGGGACTTGTAATGGTGTTGACAGTACAGAAAAAAGGAGGAAAAGTTACACTAGCAGAGAAAAGAGAGAACGCTGTCAGGGAAGGTTTTTTCACACTCACATGAGTAGAATATTCGTGGAGAAGAAAGTTGACATCTGCAGGGGACACGTCATGTTCACTGACGGAGCTGAAAATGACCTAGGATGCACACATCTTGTCTGTGGGCACAGGGAATGGGCTGGGCCGTGGCCAGTGGTCTCTGCGGAGTCACCCAGAGAGACAGTAGGCGTGGAAGAGGGGCCTCTGTAGTTCTGATGATGTTTAATGGAAAGGAGATGGATCACTGTTGTAGGTGAGACTGTGGCGGATGTCATCCTAGGAACGGTTGGCTCGTGCCAAGAAAAGGCGGCACTGGTCTGGGTGTCAGAAGAAAGAGCCTCTCTCCTCTGCTGCTGATGTCTGGTGTCCCGGACCTGGCACGTGTGTGCTGCAGCAGGGCATGTCAGATCGCGTGACCTTCTTATGACTAAGAGGAGATCGGTGAGTTCGTGGTATAAAGCAGGCAGGCGGGTAGCTGGTTAAACATTGTACCCTGGGTGTTCGTGTGCAGACGGATAACTATGGGAATAGTCAGTTCAAAGAATGGAAAGAATAGATTTTTGGGGCCCAGTCAAGATAATACAACCTCTACAAACTAACTGTGGGCTGTGAAGTCCAGGGCAGGGAATGTGGTCGATGACACTGTCATAACTGTGCCCTGCGGGGCCCAGACTTTTCCAGGGGAACCCCCTTTGTAAGGTACAGAGGCGTCTAACCACCACGCTGCGCCCCCTGAAATCAACGTACTGTTGACTGGCAGCTGTGCTGGAAAGAAAAAGCTAACACAGCCCAGTGTTCCTCCTGCCACTTTGCTTTGGAGCCGATGACGAGAGCTTCTGTGGTGACAGCCACGTTTCAGTGGAGTAGCCACCGGCCTGCGGGCCACACACGGTTCCCGGGGCATTTGAAACGTGGCTGGTGCCGCCCAGGCCCTGAATTTATCTTGGATCGTTTTCATTGGCACCAGCCACGTTCCAATCGTGGCTACTTGCTCCGCAGCACAGATGGATGCTGTCTCCAAATTTTTAGTGAAACGCATGTAAAAGGCATATTTTGTATGAAGATGCATTTATTGATTTATTTTAATTTAATTTTTTGAATAAAGATTTTATTTATTATTTTTCAGAGAGGCCCCTTGGAGTCCCATTTGTTGGTGGGAACCCACCCTCGTCTCCCGTCCTCCCTGGGCCTCCCTGTGGCCAGTTTCCTCGCCCAGACCCATGCGCCTGCCCCAGGGACCCTGCGTCAGACCCTCTTTGAAGCACGGAGACCCGCATTTTCTGTTTTTCTAATCGAGCGCGCGATCATTAATTTCCCTTCAGAAACTTTTTCAGGCTGTGCACAAAAAATAAATTATCAGTAATTGCTCGTAACGGCTGATTTGTCTGGGATTATCCCTGGCGTGTAAAATGCAATTTAGGATCTCATTATGATTATGATCCCATTTCATTCACTAAATATGGTGACCTTCTAATTTCGAAATTGAAGATGCTTATTAGATAAATGTTACCTGGTGCTGGTGTGATGGTAATGGTCGTTTTCCCCCCCAGTTTGTTGTGTATTTGCCAGGGTCAGTTTTCGTGCCACTGGGGCGGGGCGGGGTTGTGGGGTAACGGCCCGTTTTCTCACGGTCTTCGCTGCAGCCAGACATTGAGGGGACTTACCAAGCTGTGAAACTACGTCCATTGAGTTTAAAATGTTCTCAATTTTAATTTCCAATGCAGTACCTACCATAACACGGAAGATGTTTGGGGTCGTCAACGATTTTTAAGGACCCTCGGAGCAACAGGGCTGAGGCTGAGCTGGCGGGAGGTCGACAGTAAACGCAGACTGCCAGCCGGTGCCGGGCGCCTGAGTGGCCAGCTGGTGGCACAGCGCCAGCAGCGCCCCCAGGATGCGAGGGTTCCCCTGGCCCCCGCCTCCCGGGGCTACTTGGAGGCGCCGCAGAAGAACCCGCAGAGCAGCCGGCCCAGCTCCGCCCCTGCTGGAGCCAGAGGGGTCCAGCTGCACACCCGGCCCCAGGCCGCGGAGGCTCAGTGCAGGGACCTGTCCTCTGACGGCCCCGCGCCTTCATCGGCCTCACCTGCGCTTTCCCTTGGGACATGGGGAGGGAGAAAAAGAGACTGTTTTAAACTTAATTTATTGTTGTATTACGGTTGCCCCATGGTTTCCCCTGCTCCCACCCGCCCCGCCCCTGGGATGCTGCCTATTAGGTGTTTTTGTGGGTTGACATGATCACCTTCCTTTCACTGCATTATAGTGGCCTGACTGGCAGCCCTCCGACCACCGCCGGTGCGGCTCCCTTCAGCCCTGCAAGGTCGGGGGGCGCGTGGCGCTGTCCCTGTGTAACTGAGGGTGAAGGCTGGGTTTGGGGACAGTGACGTGACCTGCCTCACGCTTCCCGACAGACCTGGCGTGGGATGCCGGGCCTTCCCCGCTCCCCGGGCGACATCACTCAGCTGTTCAGCATGGTGACTGTCCCATCCAACGTCTTACGGTCCCCGAGGAAAGCGAACCCTGTGCCGGCAAAGTGACTCCATGGACATCAACATCCCGAACAGGGTGGCGAAGCAGCAGCTCTGGGATGCTAGTGTTTCTCTGTCTTGTAGTGTAACTGAACACAATGCCGATAATCCCACTTTTCCCCCATTCTGGGTGGATGTGCACTGTGAGGCTGCTGCCCGAAACCTCCCTGTTGGGGTCCTGCCTCTTGGGCTTCGTTGCCGGGCGGTTTCCTGGTCTCCGAGGTGAGAGCCGGCGGCCCCGACCTGCCCCGAGACGGACTCCGGTTTCTTCCCAAGCCTGAACTTCGTGCTTCAGACATTTGCACGTTTTAACGTTCGATGATCTTTGGGTTTGACCAGGTGGTCTGTGAATTTGCTGCTTCTCTGGGAGAAGGAGGAGAAAAGGAATTATTGATCCTCCTACCAAGTTGTCGGTGCCCCATCTATTTCTATACGACGTGTGTACAATGTAACGCCCAGAAACTACTATCATGGTTGCTCTTGGATCGCGACAACTCCCTGTCTCGTGTTTGTTGTGCTTTCGTTGAAGAGAAACGGAAAAGGCACAGGGGAACAGGGGCATCAGGCTCCTGAGCGTTACTGCCTTTTCTGTAGGTGGCCCCGTGACATCAGTCCGTCCAGGGTGGTCTTGGAGAGCAGGAGGCGTGCGGGACTGACCGGGCGACCGAGAGAATGAGCCGTGTTTGGCCAGGTGTTCTGGGAAAAGCGTGTTCTCCATTTCATTACATTTCTAATAATTCATGTCCCGAGGGCCACCTGGGCTTCCCCGGTGCCCTGGGTACCTGCACGGCTGGCCTGTGTCAGACTCCCTGGTTAGAAACGGACCTTTGATGTTCAAATGTGCCGAGCAGGTAGGCAAGTCCATTTCTTGGAGGAATAAAGCAAGACACACCACATGAAACTTGCATTTCCTCAACTTGTAGTCACTTGGAGATTCACGGTGGTCCCTCTGACCCATGACCTGTTCTGTCGAAAACCAAAGTGTATGTCGAACTGGTCTTTCTGGGGGGAAAAAGTCCTCTTTTGTCGCTTGCACAAGATAACCAATTCTGCAGATGAGAACTAGAATCCCTCGCTTTCGCAAGGTGCAGAGACCGTCACCCAAAAGTAGTTATCAGCCTCTAAAGTAACCTGGGAAAGCAGGCAGGGCCAGGTGGCCCTGTCCCCAGCTCGCAGAGTGACGTTGCTATGAGCTCCCGGTTGGCTCTGTGGGTGACGGTTGGCGCTTGTCTAAGCCCCGACGTCGGTGGCTCCCTTAGCCCCGCTGTCTGCGTCAGCGTCCTGCCACGCGAGGGAAGAGATGACGTCTCCTGGTCCAGCAGCGGGGGCCAGTCCGGGTGCAGGGTCCACGGCTGTGCTGAGGTCCCGTGCTGCAGAGGCGGGTGACTTCCGGAGAAGACGTCATGCCCTGGTCTGCCGCCCCCTGAGCGGATGGTGGCCCCCGGGCAGGTCACTGCCACCAGCTGGTCCTTGTTTAACTGTTTTCTCTTTGGCAAAGTTCATTTCTTGAAACACCTGCTCTGTTTACCAAGCCGCACACGCCTCTGCACACGTGCGGTGTGGCTGGTCTGAGCCGAGGGAGGCCAGATGTGTGAAATGCACAGTGGCTTTGGAAGAATATAAAAGCTTCGTGGATAATTATATATGGATTACATGTCGTATGGGTAATATTGTAGACAGATGGGGAGGAAGGACACCATGATCATTTATTCCGCCTGCTTCCTTTTACTTTTAAAAGCGTGGCACCTAGGAAGTGTCACGTGGCTTGCGTGGCTGACATGACATCGCTGTGGGGGGCTGGCGGGGCGGGGTGCGGGAGCCACTTTTAAGACCACGTTCCACTGCGAGAGCTAATGAAGCCCTGGCGTCCCTGGCTTAGGTTTAAATTTAATGGCCGTGGGAGGGAACTCGGGATTTCACGTATCAGTGTAAAAAATCATGCTAGTAGTTGGCTGGCATCTGCAATGAGCCTGATCCTCCCCGAAGGGGCTGCGGGCTCACTGGTCGGAGTGAGATTTTATCTCAGCTGCGCGCCCCCGAGGGGTCAGGGGCACCTCTTCAAGCCGCTCCGCCCCTGGGCGGCTCCGTTTCTTTACCTGAAAAGGGACACTAATTCCTGCGGACAGGACATCTGTGCCCTCTGGCCACGCTGTCTTCCCCGCCTCTCCCTTCCCTCTGCGCTGGGGCGGGGCACTGGGGACTCCGTCCCTTGTTCCCATCCTGGCCCACAGGTTTCAGGCCCCGAGTGGACAGTGGGTGGCATCCTCCAGGCATCGGAATTCTGGGGGAGAAGTGTGAGGTGTCCCGTGTGAAGAGCCACAGAGAACCCCCGCTGAGGCGGCAGCCCGGCCCCCCGGGTCAGGGAGAGATGCTGTCCTCCCGTCACCCGGGGGCCAGGGGGAAGGGGCCGGTCCCACAAGTGCACCAGCCACTCCTGGAAGAGCTTGCACTCAGGGAAGTGCATATGCTGCTGCTCAAGGATGCTTCTGGGTGAGGTCAGTCCTGGTTTCGGGGAGCCAGATGCTGACACCCCGCCCTCATGTGGCTGGAGCATCATGTAGAAAAGGGGTCACTGTGCTCAGCAGGGACTGGCCCGGATCCCGGGGGTCATGGGATGCTGCCGAAGCATGGGGGTGAGGAGGCCCATGTCTGGGACGTAACAGGTCCAAGGTGGTGCCCTCTGCCTACAGTCCTGGTCCGGGGACAACCCCGGAAACCGGGTAAAGGTAAAGCCTTCATCTACTTCAGGGCCAGGGAGCACCGTCCGCGGGGAGGCAGAGGAGGGGTTGTGGGAGGAAGGCTGCCCCGTTGTGCTCACACACTCACGAGTGGAGGGCACCACCGAGCACCCACGGGGGCTGATGGGCTGTTTCATGGCTACTAGCCCCCCGACTCTGGGGCTACGCATGAGAGCACTGATGGGTCTCGTGATTTGGGGTTCAGTTGCGAAGATGACAGAATTGAGGTCATTTCATCCTCCGGTTTCTTTCAACCGCGTCAAAGACAAGAGTAGGTAGTGGGGGTGTGTGTGCAGAACGTGTTGGATGTTTCCTGTTTTCCTTTCCAGATGCGCTTTCTATCCTCCTTCACTAGGCTCTGGGAGGCTCCCCGCCTAGGCCGGCTGCGCCAGGGGGACCCCTCGCCCTCAGCTGCACTTGGTTCAGTGGGTGGAGGAGGGGCAGGGAGACGGGGAGCAGGTCGGGAGGCAGGTGGGCAGTGAGTCCAGGCACACTCGGCCCTCCGTGTCTGCGGGTTCTGCACCCGTGGGTGGGGAGGGCGGACCGAGGGTCCAGCGCTTGTGTGGCTGTGGGTGCCTGTGGGGACCCTGCACACAGCTCCCTGGCTCCCTGCTGCATTGCAAGGGGCAACTGTTTGCTCACTGAACCCAAGGCCCTGGGTGCCTTTCGCAGGCCCCTCCCAAGTCCTGGGATCCCGGGGTCCCAGGGTGCTGTCTCAGCCTCCGGTTACATTGCTGCATTTCCCCCCATTCTTCCTGGGCGACTTTGAACTCTGCTGGCCCTGCTGGGCTGGTTTCCTCACTGGTGGTAATGAAGGCAGATCACTCTGCACAATGACTTGCACTTGGCAGGCCCTCAAAGTGATGCTTTTTCTCCTTCCAAATTCTTTTCAATTCTTCGTTCAAAGGATAGCTCACAGAGCGAGCCCTGTTTCTAGGGACTAAATGAGACAATGTTGGTGAAAGTGCTTTGCACAATGTAAATCTGTCTGTAAAGGCAAGTCTCTATATGAGACTCCCTGCACCTGGAAAGTATTATTAAAAAATAAAGGACAAAGCCCTGGCTGGTGGCTCAGTGGATAAGGTGCCAGCCTGCGAACCCAAAGGTCACTGGTTCGATCCCCAGCCAGGGCACAGAACCAGGTTGCAAGCCAGGTCTCCAGCCAGGTCCGTAGCTGGAGGCAGGTGAAAGGCAACCACACATGGATGCTTCTTTCCCTTTCTTCCTCCCTCCCTGCCCTTCACTCTGAAAATAATGAATAAAATCTTTAAAAAATAAAGGACAAAACCCTGGCTCTGTCTGTCTTGCCTCAGTCACAGGTGCCTCCGTTTTTCTGAGACACGGAGCGGAGCCCAAACCCCAAGGGCCGGTCTCCACGCACATCTCACTGTGTTCAGTGGCTTTTCTTATGGTCTGCAGCACCGGGTCTGCGGGTTTAGCTTGCCCACCCGCACATGGCGCTGGATGAGCAGAGAGGTAATTGCTTCTTTGTCTCTGTAGAAGAAAGTGGAAGAAAAGAATCTGGGATGTGGAAGAGCCCGACCTGCACATCTGGCTGCCACAAGAGCAGGTGCACATCTGGCTGCTACCAGAGCCTCTGACGTGGGATGGGGGGAAGGTGAGGGGGAAAACAGGCCGTTAGGGGCCTGTGTCGGACAGACGCCCGGGTGTCTGACCTTTCCTGGGTCCTCACGTACCTGCCTCTGCCCAGCCTCAGGCTCCTGCCTCCCAAGTGGGGCCAATAGCAGCATCTCGTTGGGATGGTGACACGCCAGACGTCAAGGAATTCATCACCGACGGGGTCACCCCTTCCTCACTTACCTGCTTCCCTCTCACCTTTCCATCATGCCTCCTCCCCAGCGAGGCCTGGTCTCAGCTCGCTGGGCTGCAGCCAGTGCAGCACCCAACGGCCTCTGTCTCCTCTGTCCTCGTGGTCCCAAGCACCCCTGCTTGCCAGGCCTTTTCTGCAAGTACGGAAGGAGCATGGCTTACGTGCAGGATTCTTCCTGTGGCTGAGGACGTGCCCAGGGGCCGCCTGGTGCAATACCCACGCACACCTGTTGGGGGCACTGTTGCCTGGCGGTTACGGGCACAGCTTCTGGTGACCAGCTGCCTGGCTTGACTCCTGGCTCATTCAGCTGCCCCCGTGTGACCTCGGGTCCCAGTTAACCCCCCAATACCTCCGATTTCTCATTCATAAAAGGCCTCACACGGGCCTAGGGAGGGTTTGATACGTTACCGCAGCGCTCCCAACAGCGTCCAGCGCCGAGAAGACGGTCCGGTGTGCATCTTCGTGCCTGTGGCTCCAGTCCCTCGGACTCCCCGGTGTCACGCGGCGACACAGGAGGAGAAAAGAGCACAGAACTGGGAGCAGAGGGTTCAAACCCCAGGACTCAAGACAAGTTCATTTCATTCTTGGATCCTTGAGGTCCTCTCTGTCCAAGTCCTTCATTCCCAGAAGCTACTCTCATGCCAGCCTGCCCTCCACACACCCGTGGCTGCCACCTCCCCCGGCTGGGCCACGCCCCTGGGGCTCTGCTGGCTCACAAAGTCCTTGTCACACCTGCGTGAAGCACGTGGGTGATCTCACTGTGGACACGGCAACCCGGGGCCAGACTGTCCCAGTGGACGCAGCTGTGGGTCATGAGGATGTGACCGAACTGGGTCCTCTGGCACCAGCCGGTGAGTTCTCGCTGTTTACCCACATCACTTGCTCTCCTTCTTTTTAAAGATTTTATTTATTATTTTATAGAGAGAGGGAAAGGGAGAGAGGCAGAGAGGGAGAGACATCCATGTATGGTTGCCTTTCACCTGCCTCCAGCCACAGACCTGGCTGGAGACCTGGCTTGCAACCTGGTCATGTGCCCTGGCTGGGAATCGAACCAGCAACCTTTGGGTTCGCAGGCCGGTGGCGCCTTATCCACTGAGCCGCCAGCCAGGGCTCACTTGCTCTTCTTAGGTCCCCGTGTGTTTCCTTCAAATCTGAGCTCCTGGTATCTGCCTGGTGCCCCCAGACTCCGGTGTGAGGCAGTGGGGGATGTGAGAGGCAGGCAGGGGCGGATAGAGTGTGACCCCCCGCCGGCAGGCAGCCCCTCAACACACCGCCTTCTGCTTCACTCATCTTAGAAGACCCCTTGCCCGCACCTGCCCCTCCTGGCCGACCAGAGCTCCCGGTTCCCTCCCGGCCCCTGACCCTTCCACACATTCCTTCGCCAGCCCTCATTTCAATTCACCATGTGTCTCTGTAAATCCTCCTGATGACAGTAACTATTGTGGCTTATTTTAACACATGCGGGATACAAGGTAACAAAGAAGCAAGCAGCACACATAATTCCACCGCCCAGAGATAAACATCGCGACTACTTAATTATTTACACTTCTGGTTCCGTTCCCAATCTGTGCATCTCTTGGACTCTTGCGTTGTGGTAGCCGGAGTTCCAACAGAGAAAATTCAGATGGTGAGACGGATGTGAATCTTTGGGGGGTCCGAAGAGAGATAATGGGGGGGCAGCATAGGGGCCCCCAAGATGGCCTGCATCCTGCTTCCCAGGGCTTGCGAATAGGTTAGGTTAATGGTGCAGGAGGTGATAGAGTGTCCCAGCTTATTGTCAGATAGAGGGGGTGTCCTGGACTTTTGGGGTGAGCCCCATCTAATCACAAGGGTCCCTACATGTGGAGGAGGGAACATGAAGAGGGACCAAGGATGGTAGCCTGAGGAACACGGCTTCAAGGATGCAGAGGTGGGGAGCTGGGGGGGCTGAGGAGAAGGAAACACATCTCCTGGGAGCCCCAGCAAGGGTCCTACCTGGCTGACCCCTTCCTGGCAGTCCGGAGAGAGCCAGCTTCGCGTCCCAGAACCGTGAAACCGTAAGCTGTGCGTTCGTGTTGTTTCGGGCTGCTCAGTTTGTGGGGGACTCCGTGCAGCAACCGCGGAAACCCCGCAGAGCTGGTCTCCGCCCACCGATACAGCTGTCGTGAGGGGTCCGTGACTCAAGTCAGAATCGGGCTCAGGACACCACCTGGACCGCCGCGGACCAGACAGGCTAGCTGGCGTTACTTCGCACTTTTGTGACGCTTTCCAATCGGCTTTTATTCCTTTCCACGTGTTTTCATTTGGTTATACTTCTGCCATAAACATCATTTGTACAGAAGCACTTTCCATGACTCCCTCCCTCCTGTTCTGACGCGTGCCAGCCACGCGCTACGTGAAGAAAGGGTTAATCTCCAGCACCCACGGAGGAACGTGAGCGGGGAAACGGACCTGGTCCGCATCACGGGCTCATCGGGAGCCTGGTGTCCAGAGACCTGTCCCAGCCACTGTGTGTTTGGGGGGACCCGCCCCTGTACCTTCCTTCCACGTAAAGCGGGGGCTCACCTTCCACCTCTTGTGCCCTTTGTGAGGTCCCATGACCACCACAGGGGCGGGCGGTGCTGAAAGGGGGGTGCTCAGCGCAGGGCAGAGGATAAGGCGTCTTAAACCCGGCGCGTAGATGATTTTAACCAGCCTGGGCGTGAGGAGGAAGTGACAAAGGCGTGTCCCACGCTGAGTACAGGTCCTGTGTTCACTTGGACAGGCAGGGAAGGGAGCTCTGTTTCTTTGTTTTTGTTTTTGTGGTGTTTTACAGTCCAAGTCCTAACGCTTCATCTGCCTGCAACGGGCTAACGTCATTGAGTCCAGCATGAGGTTTACTGTCACCTTGGAGGATTCGTGCCACCAGTTGGTGACAGTCACCGAACATAAGTCCCTAACGGGCTGCAGCCCCTGGCCTGGGTGGATGGCAGTGAGGGGACCGGCCCGCTGCTCCTGAGGCTGCCCTGCTGGGCTGGCTGAGGGCTTGTCTTCATCTGAAAGTCAGACATGTCCCATCCTGTGGAGGCTGCCCCTCCCCTGCCCCCTGGGGCCTCTCTGGACGCACGGAGCCAAAGAACTCGGAGCCGGACTCCAGCCAGTGCCGGGTCCCAGACCCGCTTCTTACAAATGTGGAAAACGGAACCGGCTTAGGAAGGGAGGGAGGTGACCGGTGACTGGTGACCGGTGACCATTCCTCGGAACACGGCGGTGGTGGAACCAGGCCCCTGCTTTATGGAGCTGGTGACCCAGCAA
Organism: Noctilio leporinus; assembly: GCA_004026585.1. Classification (NCBI taxonomy): domain Eukaryota; kingdom Metazoa; phylum Chordata; class Mammalia; order Chiroptera; family Noctilionidae; genus Noctilio; species Noctilio leporinus. Next base: position 10,876 of record PVIW01005029.1, read on the forward strand.
GGGGACAGACGTGCTGTGGGCAGACAAGTGAGTCCGAGGGGAGTGGTGACAGAGGAACATACACTGAGGGGCCGTGTGAGGCCTGAGCTGGTGCCTGGAGCCACTTCCCACCCTGGAAACCCCCTCGTCTCCAGCTTGTGCGGGTTCCTTAGCCCTGACCTCCCACAGCCGCGCCTGCAGACCAGGCTCAAGGTCATCATCAGCTCAAGGTCATCATCAGCGTCTTGCGAAGAGAACTATCTGGGTGCCTGTGGATCTCGGTATGAGGGTCTGTCTTCATCTTTGGAATAGGGAAACAAGGTCTGATCGTGTGAACAAGCAGCCTTCCCAGTAAGAAAATGTATCATTCCTGGAAAACACAGTGGTTTGGTAAGGCCTGTGAGGAAAGTGGGTGCTTCGATGGAATCACAGGCTGCATTGGAGTTCGTCACACTCAACAGTAACACCACATACGCTTCCTTACATTCATTTTGTGCCAAGACAGTCTTTATGCGCAAAGTCTCATGTCATTCCTACAGCCCTCCTGCAGAATGGACACCGTTATCCCTGAGTATCAGTCACAGACAACCAGAGAACAGAACTGGTAGCATCCTGGATAGACAGACAGATAGACAGAGACACAGAGAGATACGCAGGTAGCTCTGCAGGTAGGTACACACACAGGCAGGCAGGGAGGTGGATGACAGGTATGCAGGTAGCTCTGCAGGTAGGTACACACACAGGCAGGCAGGGAGGTGGATGACAGGTATGCAGGTAGCTATGCAGGTAGGTACACGCAGGCAGGCAGGGGGGTGGATGACAGATATGCAGGTAGCTACGCAGGTAGGTACACACACAGGCAGGCAGGGGGGTGGATGACAGATACGCAGGTAGGTTTGCAGGTAGGCAGGCAGCTAGATAGCAAGGGGTTGGTTCGCCCCGGTGGGCGGCGAGGTCACCCGCACTCTGTGGGGCCGGCTCTCAGGAAGGGGGTGCATCTCTGGGGCATGACCTGAAGTTGCAGGAGACACGGATCTGAACATTGCTTCCCAGCCCTGAGGCCACCCAGGCTCCCGTGTAAGTGTGGAGAGTTGACCTGGCATCTTCCAGCAATTAACCCGGAGTAATTGCGCCTGTGATCAGCGGCCGCGGGTCCTGCCACCCCATCCTCCTGAACTGTGGTAACAACACCCGTTATTTGGGAGGCTGTACAGTCACCGTGTGAGGTGCTCCCGTTTCGAGTGGCTGGTGATGACTGTCAGTGCTTCAGGAGGAATGTGGGTTGGAAAGCGTCACGAGGGAGCTATTTTCCCTTCGGTGGCAGCCAGGGTGTCGCGGGGCGGAGGCGGGGGAGGGGACGGCCGCTGGCTCCCTGGGCCCGCAGTCTGGGTGAGGAGCCGTGATCAGCAGATTGTGTTTGTCACAGCACCGGGGGCAGGTGGGACCACCGGCTCTTCAATCCTGCAGGTGTGCACGCCAACGGGAGCAGGCCAGGTCACTCTCACTTTGCCATCATCCCAGGTGACCTCTACCTGCTGAACAGTGGACGCCTTGCGTGTTTCTGCCGCAGGTTCCCAGGGCGGAGAAGGGTGTTTGGTGACCCACGGACCGCAGCTGCGGGGCCCACGTGCCCGGGATGGCCCGCGTGTGACCTGGGGCACATGGTGGCTGAAAGAAGCTGGCTTGGCCGGGCACCAGGGTCATCTGGGGGCAAAACTCCTAGGGCTGTCCATCTTTTCTTACCCCTTTTGGGCAGAATTGCTCGTCTGGGTAAGAAAAGTTTACAAGCATTGAGTTGAAAGAAATCCATGTTTTGCATAGAACACACCCTCCCTGGGGGGTGCAGGATGTGCTTTAAATGCTGATCCCAAATTGTAAGCGGCAACCACGACAATGGGGGGACCAGAGGCTGGGGCAGGAAGGAGGGAGGCAGGCGGGGCTCAGGGGCTCGGGGGCTCTGGGGAGGACGCGGCAGCCTTTACCTTCGTCAGGGAGGGTTGGGACGCTTTCCTTGCCGGTAGGTCTGCACGTGCGGCGTCCCGTTCACCCCGAAACGCGCACGCAGGCTCTGGGGACCAGGCGCTGCTGGGGAGTGAGGGCCTGACCTCGCCTGATGTCTCCCACGGTCTCTGTGAAGGAGATTCCATTACCCCCATTTTACAGGGGGGAACAGGGAGGCTCAGGAAGATTAAACGGCTGCTTCAGGTCACGCTGATGCTAAGCCTTGAAGCTGGACTCACGCGGGGCACTCGGCCTGGGTTAGCCCGAGAGGAGGTTCCGTGAGGGGGGCTGGTCCCAGGGGCCACCGCGGCCTCAGGCCTGGGGGCCGGACAGTCACACAGGGGGTGTAGATCCGTCCTCACGCGGATGTTTGTGACCTCGGGCAGGACACCTCCCGGTTGCACAGCTTTTCTGTGGTCACGTGATCGCCACCTCACCTGTCCCCGGAGGTGGCAGGAAACGTTTTTGGAGCCAACAGTGAGGCTCAGCCACTGTGGGACGTGCTTTGTGCGGCTGTACCCGTTAGTGTCTGTGTTTACTCTCTGCCAAGGGCTCCTCCTCTCCCTGGGGGGTGCGGGACTGTTTTCTGAACGGACTGCACGGCACTGTTTCCACTTCTCGGCTGAACAAATTAGGGCCAGAGAAAAACTAAGGAAGGTTTGCTGCTGGCCGATCTGCGGGCCGTTCTGGGGCTGGTGCCCGGCGTCCTGCCTTCGGTTGGAGTGGAAGTGTTACGCAGATTACACGGAGGCAGGAGGGTCTCAGCGACACCAGGGCACCTCCGGCGTGACCTTGGGCGCTGTGGCTGCCTCTCGTCTCAGTCCCCTCCCCTGCCAGCAGGGTGGAGGGCCGTGCCGGTGCCCTGCCTGCCGTGAGGGCTTCATTGCTGCAGCTGCTGGTGGCCGCCCCTCCCAACGGGAGTCCAAGACCCCTGTGGAAAGAAGGGCGGACATCGAGGGACTTAGGGGATCAGAACGGGCAGCTGAGCGTGAGGGCAGGACGGTCCTGGCCCCTCAGCTCCTTTTAGCAGCAGTTCCTTCTAAGGGGACACCCAGGGGGCTCTGCTCTCCAGTGGCACCGGAGCGCGAACGTACCGGCCTGGGAGCCGTTCACTCACCACTGAGACTTGCGTTTGCTTCTTCCTGCCGCGTTTCTCCTCCCAAAGCAAGAAAACACACTCACGGGAGGGGGAGGAGGGTTAGGAAGAAACAGTGACATCTAACCTCTCGTGGCACCTGCTTCCCCGTGAACTTGAACGAGTGAACCTGGTTTAAGATGCGTAGATATTGCAGGCAGGAGCAATGGTCAGGCCAAGCACCCCGGCCTTGAATTCCTGCATCAGCATGAGCTCCAAAAGCGGTGCGGACGGCCACGCGGTACGTGCCCGAGCTGTGGAATCAGGCATCCACCGTCTTCTACCCCATCCAGTCACCGAGTAGCCATGGGTGGGGGCCAGTGCCCTTCTCTCCAGGCACCAGGCTCCACGCTGTGTTGCCTTAGTCCTGTTGTGAAGACGAATTTAAAAACCCACCCCTGCGGCTGAACAGCGACTGGCGTTTTGCTGTGGGTGCTGCATTGGTGGCAGCGCCAGGCGGGTGGCCTCAGCAACTTCCTTACCCACCAGGTAGTTGCAAGTGAGTTTGACTGGCTTGCAGGTGACGGCTTTCCTCACCGAAGAGGCTCCAGGCTCACGAAGGCGCATGGCGAGTCCCCAGGCCTTTAGTTAGGGATTCTGACTTGGGGGAGGTCTCTCAGGGTCCGAGGACAAAGGCCTCCTGTCATCACTGCCCTCCACCAGTCCCTCTGTCCCTTCCCACCGGGGCTGCCTGGGAGTGTGACGGGTGCTGGGACTCGGGACTGGGAGACATGGGTGTCAGTCTGAGCTCTGCATGTGGGCACAGGACCTTGATCAGGCTGTTTCAACTTGCTGTCCGTCCAGGACACGGGGCTGGGAACGCTCACGCCACACGGAGCTCTGGGAGACCAGGACACTAACGTGGGTATGAGCACGTGTGTTCTGCACGGCAGGGAGGCCATGAGCCCGGGAAAGGACCTGTGAGGGCCACGCTCATCCTGAGACCGTCCTTCAGCTGCCCTCGAACTGGGGTGCTCACTGAGATCCCCTCCTCGGGAGGACCCACCCCATCTATGTATAGCATGGGAGGACTTCAGAGATTGCTAACGTACAATACATTATACACCCTTGTGTCCGTCCTTTTGGCAATTTGCCACTTAGTCACAGAAAAGCTACATTGGTCTGTTTTACACAAAGCCATGCCCGGTTGCGGCCTTTTACACTGTTTCTGCCAGTTTCTTGCTACTTAGGTTTTGGAGAATTCTATTTCAGATTTCCTCTGATCATAGCAGTTCACACACCTCTGCATCTTCGTGTGTCTGAGCTTGCTCAGGAACTTTTATTTGGAAATTTTCTGGTACGTGACCTTTTCTCTTCCTTTGGGTTTGTCCTTGATCTACCAGCCTGACCCTGCAGAAATGTCAACACTCTATTTCCTTTGAAGTAATATCCTTATTGGAGCTGACATGCGATCGCCCTCAATTTATAAGTCTATCAGCAATGTCCTTACAGAAGAGGAGAAGACACACCAGTTCTATCGATAGGTCTTTGGAAGTTTCACTGAAGGTCAAAATCAAACACCTGGCGTGCGGAAGACGTTGAATTGGTGATGCCATCAGGTTAGAATTTCTGCGGTGCGCGTTGGAGCCAGAAGTTTGGGAAGCCAGGTGTCTGTCCTTGGAACATCTTCCCGGCAGGGACGCTGGACCGAGTCCCGGGTGGCTGCAGCCTGGCCTGCCATCTGCGCTGTGTCAGGCTGGGCTGGCACCGGTGCAGGCTCTGCAGTGGGACTTCTGACAATTCCTGTCGCCTGTTTTCCCTAAAGCCGGGTCCTTCTTTTAACGGGGTGGACCTCTGGCTCCTTCTTCTGGCAGGTTTTCAAGTTGGAAAGCAGCCCTGGGACCCGGTGCCCCCTTGGCCAGCAGCTGTCCCGGTCACCGGGCAGCACCAGCCAGCGTGGTCGTGACCAGCTGGGCGAGTGACTGCAGATGGTTCTATACTTTCTTCTTCTTCCCCACACCGCATGCACCTCGGGTCGGGGGTCAAGCCGCTGCCCGGCCCTGTGCAACGTCCCTTCACGAGGCCGCTGTGGCCTTCGTCACCATGGCTAAGACTTGTCAATGTCGTTTTCACTGATGTTCTGTTCCTCACACCAGCTGTGCCTCCTGCTGCCACAGGGCCTTGGAGAGGGCACCTCCCTCCCTCTCTCCCCGAAATGCCTGACCTCCTTGTCCCCCCTCCCCACCCAGGCGGGGCTCCGTTGCCTCAGGGCTGGTCGGGGTGCTCTGTACGCTCTGAAGGGGTCATATGGGCCTTCAGCTCAGCGGTTGCCGGGCGCGGAGCGATGCCGAATGTTTGGAACTCTGGCTGGGGTACGGGCGCCCTGAAAGTACCTCCGGGGTAGGTCACGATTTCATGAACGTCCGTCCCCAGGGAAGGGTTGTAAAGAGAAGTTTCCTTCCTCATGTTCAGGGCCAGCATCACCCGCGTCTTCTGTTTGAAGCGGCCAGGAAAGTCGTGTCTATTTTGCCGCGCAAAGACCTGCAGGTTGGAACCCCGGGAAGCGGGCTCCTGCCTGCATCGAATGAGGCTAAGCCGGCAGGCTCTCCTCACGAGGCGGAAGGAGACCACGGGTGGCTTATTCACGCGAAACCCACTTCCACGCATCATTCGTCTCCGTCTGCTGGCTCGGCAGAGCTCATGCGGGGAAGCCAGGCTGCAGGGGAAGCCAGAACCCAGACGGCGACCTACCCTCTCCCCAGAGACACCCCTGCGTGTACGCGCACGGCTTCCTATAGGAAATCAATAGGTTACCATGGAAATGGCTCCTACAATGGGAAACTGTTTCCTTATGAACAAAAAAGATCAACGGCCGGCCGTGTGCTGAACTCGCCCAGCGGCCCACAGGCCGCAGCAGAGAAGGCAGGCGTTTCGGTGCCCGGAAGGGACGGACTTCAGCCGTGGTGAGAACGAGCGTCGGTTCCAACTTCCTGAAGTTGGGGCTGGAACTTCCGAGCCTGTTCTTGCAGGGCCGGCCGAGACGGGGCTCTGGTGGGAGGGAGGCTGTTCCGAAGGGCAGGAGGCCTGATTCCTGGCCCAGCCTCTCGCTTCCAGCAGCGACGGGACCTGTGAAGGGGGAACGTACTCATCTCATGGGGCCTCAGTTTCCCCGTCCGTGAGATGAGTGGCCCAACCAGGGTGGCACCTCCGCCCCTTCCGTGGAAGATGTCATTGATCTGTGTTGACCTTCTTTCTCCCTGAGCCCAGACAGAGCCTCTGGATCCTTGTGAGCTCGGGCCGCTGCTTCCTCCAGGTCAGATCTGTCGCGCCTGACGCCCCCGTCTGCGGCTCTGTGAACTTTAAGGCTCAGTTAGCCCAGGTGTGGTAAGAATCTGCACACTCACTGTCAGCGCAGAATGCCTGTTCACGTCCTTGCAGCTGGGCTTGAGCTCAGGCTCCAAATAACAGCATCAATAACACCCGGAGGTTCTCATTTTTACCACGAGGGGTTCACGATGGGAACTGAAACCCGGAGTTTCCTCTCTCAACACAGGAGCAGCCGCAGGGTCGGGGGTGGGGGGCAGTGTTATAAAAGTTGCCTCTCAAACTCCACCCCCTTCCTCCCCCAAGTGCCTCTGCCAACCGAACACCTGGTGTTTTCGCGGCACGCGGGCCTAGAAACCTTCAGCCCCTGGAGTTTTCTTCTTGGGTGGAGTTTTTAGTCACTTGATTAGCAGGCAGGTGACCAGAATCCAGGAAGGCGATAGCAAATCATTTCATCAGCATTCACAACCGAACTCCTTTTTCATCTTTTTTGTTTTTTTTTTTTTATCGGAACTACATGGCTAAAGGAGTAGATCAGGTTGTAAGAGATGATTTTGTAAAATAGGCAATTCACCAAGGAGGCATTAAAACAAGGCCTGTGTTTAAACTCCAGCTTTTCAGTAAGCACGTGGGTAACCTTACCTGCCGCCTGCAGCCCGAGGGTCAGGCTCTGTCCCTGCCTGGTGAGCGCGGGTGTCCACAGAGCCCCTCGGGGGGTGCTCAGCCTGAGGCTGTCGGGAGGCTCTGCTCTCAGGGTCCCTGGTATTTGGGGGACATAGTCACCATGAGAAGGGGGATGGGGCCTTCAGGACATTCAGGAGCTTTTCAGAACTCCGGAGAAGGTGGAGGGCAGTGAGGGGAGCAGGTCAGAGCCCACGGAGGGCCACCCAGGCAGGACAGAGGAAGGGGACAGGCCCCGGCTGCACGACCTTGAAAGGCATGCGCAGGTCACCCTGGCTGAGACCCTGATGGGACCCTGGAGGGGGTGACCTGGGCCTTTTCCTTTCCCTCCCGGGAGAGAGTAGCAAAGTCAGGGCAGCAGTCTCCTCTGGCCCCGGGGCCGGGACAGAGTTTAGCCATCCTGGTTTTGGGTGTTGTAGTGTCTTCTAGATGTAGAGAAGGCCGCCTCCTCACCTCCCCTGGGCCCCTGGACAGGACCAGCCTGGTCCTGCTGCGTGGAGTGCTGTGGCCCTGGACCGGACCCTGGTCCAGACCAGTCCTGGTAGCAGCTCCAGTCGGCCCCAGTCCGTCCATATGTGTGACTTCAAACAGCATTAGAGCCTTTTCCTGACCGTAAAATATATTACATTGTGTAAAAGTTGGGATGCAGAAATTACAAAGCACAAAAAAGAAAATGAAAGCTGTCCCACCCTCTGCAATGAGCACCCACCCACCGCTCAGCACTATGCATTTTAGGCCGGATGAGACTGTCGCTGGAATTCAACCTTCCCATCGCCCGCCTTTGGAGAGGCTTCTCAGCTGCTATTTTCTGCGGTCGTTTTACCTGGAAGAAGACCCGCAGTTGATGTATTTCCTACTGAGCACGCTGTTTTTTGTAAAACTGCCTGCTTATCTAGTCTTTTCACATGACTTTTCTTCTGCTCATGCAGTTGCTTCGTTAGCAAATACTTTATCTCGGAGCAGACGGAGGTGATGTTCCAGAAAGAGGGTCATTGTTGTCACGGACACCAGTTCTTTCAAGACTCCTGAGACTGGACAGCCCCCCGGAGCAGCTGCAGTCCCGTCACCTCTGTCCCGCCAGCGAGCCTCCCCCTCTCACGCCTACCGTGACCCGTTGGGAGGACAGGAGCCACCTTCTATGTACATGTCAATAAGTATATATTTTTGTGCATATGTGCATGTAAAGGTTTCCGTAGTTTCTTGGCTTCATCATAGGGGTTTGTACTGTTTGTAGTGTTGCATGGAGGTCTTCCCATGTCATCATCCCCGTAAACCTGCCTCCTTGTTGATTTTTGCACCGATGTGCATCCCCTGATGTGGGCATGGTGACTCCCAGTAGCTGTGCTACTGTACAGGGCTACGGTGAGCGTCCCTGCGCAGGTGCAGTGTCTGTCAGACGCCCTGGGGAGGACCCGGCGAGCATCTGGGTGTCCGCACTTCACGTTCCCACACACGCCTCCACGCGTCTGCTAGTCATTCTGTCCACGTGCATGCTCACATCCCAGCGCATGGGAGCGCCAGCTGGCCGACACACGGATCTCAGCATTCTTGCCCAGCGGGTGAACAAACATGCCCCCGAATTGTTTCAATTTGGGCGACATCATTTCAGTACCATGACTTCCATGGTGCCTGTTCTCCGGTTCAGTGGACCCCGTCCCATCCAGTTCCGTGTTTCTGTCCATTTCCCGGGCGCCCCGCTGCGGCACAGGGTGGCATGGGGGGAGGAATGGAAGTGTGGGTTCTGTGCCCTTGTGGGGCTGGCTTGAGCAGAACATGGCTGTTCAAAGACCTCCCTTTGTATTTAGAGCTGACCAGGCTTTTCACCACAATCCAGAGACGTTTAACTTTGCTAAGACGTGACATTTTATTCTACTCATGCTCTCCAGAGGGCTCCCTTTTCGAGTGGCTTTTCAAAGCCATCTTCAGTCAGCAGAGCACTTTTGTGAGCCTCGTACCCACGTGTGCTGAGAGCGGAGAGAGAAGGACCGGGTCGGGAAAGTGGTGTGAAAACTCCCCCGGGAAAAGGTGTTCGGCTTTCCCAGGCTGCATTCATACTCGGTGCCAGCGCTTGATGGGAAAGATTGACGTTGTCCAATGCTAATGTCTAGAAGGTACAGGCTTCCAAGCGGACAGTCGTGTGAAAAGAAATCCGAGCTAATATCGGGAGACCAGCTAAGTGGCCGGGCGTGGCACTGGGCGGGAGAACTTGGGCTGTCGCAGCGGGAACATCTGGTCTGAGGCAGAAAGTCTAAGTGTGAGAAGCGCAGTGTTGGGTGTGGAACCCGGGGGAGGGGGGGCTGGCTGTTGAGGGCCTCCCCTGGGCCGTGCCTGACAACGGAGTGGCCCCCATGACCTGAATAAGCGGGGGCTTTGGGCACCAGCCATGTGGCCATCAATGCCGTGGTCCCAGGGATCAGCCTTTCGAAGCAAGTGCTCAGCAGGTCACGGGGCAGACGGGACAGGTGCTTAGCCAGGTGTCAGGGTGCCGGAAAATCAGTTGGGGTGGAGGAGCGGGTCGCCTGAAGGGTGGACAAAGCTTCCTTTGAACGGGGGGATCTACAAAACATCTTCAACTGAGTGGCCTCGTTGGGAACCCACGAGCAGAGGGGTGTGTGGGGTCAGCGGGTGCCCCTTCCGCTGTCCTAGGGACTGGCTCGCTCACCGCAGATGAGGGCGCTCAATGGACACCGTGGGTTCATGCTCACAGCAAGGGTGGCCCGAGGGGGCAGGTAGGATGGCGTGTCAGCCCTGCCCAGTGCCCAGATGCCAGCCCAGCCTCATCGTTGCTGGGAGGGGAGGCAGTGGTGCTTGATATCTATTAGACTCCAGTTCTGAGTCCGTAATTCAATGACAATAGGTATAAAGTGGCTCCTTTTTCATTAAAAGGGTAATTACCTACTTATCTGTGCGCTGGAAGGACGACAGCTGATGGATTTCTTGTAAAGTCCTAAGTTTGCGAGGGGCTGGGGCAGTCATTTTATTCTGCCTTTAAGTCGGCCTGACGCTAATTCCCCCTTGAGGGACAGACCGTTTCACAAGGACCCAGGACAGCCGGCGCCGACGGCCTTCAGCATTTCAGCCCCCTCGCCCTGCAGGACCTGTCGTCACAGGGAATACGCAGCTGTAGGATGGAAAGCCGCATCGTGCAGGTCCTCTGTAGGTGGAGAATCCAGCGTTATGGATGCCCTCCATTTCCCTGAGTTCAAAGGTCACATACAGTGTACCTACTGTGTGCTGGGTGTGGGCGGTGCTGTGGCGTGACAGCAGGCGACAGAGTAATTCTTGGTGGCGTTTGGCTGAAAGACACAGGGTAACCTGGTTCAAAATGATTTCTGGGTCTCATCGGAACCGGGCCCGTTTCCCCACCTCACCTCCGCCACGCGGCCTCCTCACACACCTGTGACCCTGCCCGGCCATGGCTCTACGGTTCTCGTCTCTCCATGGGCTGCTGCACCTGCTGTGTCCTCTGCCTGGCTCACCGCCCCCCTCTCTCCAGTCCCTTCCCCACTTTCCCTCCTCACTGGCGTCTGTCCTGAGCACCAACTTTAGGCAGCCCTGGACCACCCCCCCTTCCTCTCCTGGTGGCGTTTGTAGACCTTGGTCTTCTTCCTCATAGTTGCTCCTTGGCTTCATTTCCTTGGTAGCACTTCTTATTTTCTAAGGTTTTACAAACATCACTTGTTTATTTCCAGTCTCGCTGCTCCCCAGAACACACTACAATGTGTCCTGTTCACGTGCAGGTTTTCTCTGTGTTCCTGTTATGTTCACGGTTGCGTCCACAAGGCCTGCAGTCGAGCACGTATGTAGCAGGTACTCTGTGGCTAATGGTGGCCCAGTCCCCACCTGGAAGCTTGGGAACGTGCACCGGCTGTCCCACGTGCCTGCACACAGTGGGGCCCTGTTCCTGTCCCCTCCCCACCCTCAAGGGGTGGGGAAGATGCTCCTCATAACAGGAACGGATTTGAAAGCCTGGCTCCAGGCTTTTTATTTGCCCTGACAAAATCGGCTTTTGTCTTTAAGGCCTTCGTGTGTCTGGTAGCAGCTACTTTGAGAAGATGGTTTTCCTGGATTTCAAAGGGACCTGTGGTCTTCGGTTTGATGTCTGGCTTTTGGAAGAGTTGGTGCCTGCAGCTCTTTGGCTTGGGGGGCCGGGCCCTCCTCCCTGGCAGGGGCACAGGAAGGGACTTCAGTGTAAGACCCTGAAGCTCAAAGAGAAATTAATTGGGAAGTTTCTAATTTGGGGTGCTGATTCCTAAGCTGGGACCCTGGAGCAGCAGCCACAGCTTGTCACAGCAGGGGACGGGTTCTGCAGAGATGACCTGCCTCTTGTCCCCCAGTCTCGTTCTTCAGATGACGAGGCTGGGGTGCAGGCAGTTCGGGCTCCCACCGTGAGAAAGAGACGGATTGGGTGAGGACCAGGCTTCCGGTTTCTGCAGAGATCCTGGGAGGCCCCCTCTCCTGTGACACCAACTCTCCCCACCTGCGCTTCTCTGCCTGATAGAACGGCTACTCTGTGATGGTCAGGCAGGCAGCTAGGTGCCTGGTGACACGATCTCATTTGGTTTCCACAGCAGCGTGTGGGGCCAGCGCTTGGCGTCCCTGTCTTACTGTAGGGAGTCCTGGGTGGAAGGAAGGTGGAGCCACTTGCCTGGGCAATAGGTGAGCTGTGGGTTCGGCCTTGGTCTACTTGCCACCAAGCCGAGGTGGCCCCTAGGAGCTGTTAGAGGGGGCAGTGATTTCAGAGAGGAAACGCGAGTGTCCTCGCATTGGGGAACATCCAGGGGACCTTTGGTGCTTCCAGTTTCTCTTTCCCAAGCCCCCACTGCTGAGAAAGGACCTGGCCACCTGCCCTGCTGACACCAGGCACCAGGATTCAAACCTGAGCTCGATTTCAAGACCCTACTCCGCAGCTCGCGGCTGACTGAGCCCCTCATAAGACCTCTTTTAGGCTGGTTACAGAAACGTGAGTCAGCTGACTTCGAATCTGTACGCGCTCAGTGGGTTATCAAGAAGGAAGCTGGCGCGCACGCTCCGCTCCGCTGGCCTGCTGAAATGAAGTAACCCACCTGAGAGAGAGGTGGAAACACTTTCCACTCCCCTATTTCACTCTCTGTTTTCTTCAAGTTTTCTTGATTCTTATCCCTCTGTGAACGCCACTTCACGCACCTGCCATTTCCCGGACCTGTCCTGTATCCTCCGCCCATCACCCGATGGGCTCCGGGTGCTTCCGGGCTGCTCCTTGGGCCGGAGCCTGGCCTGCCTCCTCCCTTCTGCCCTGTGCTCCACTTTAATGCTCTGTGATACCAGGGAATCGGCTGCTGAGGACAAACAGCTACCGCAAGGCCAGCGCAGGCTGGAGAGGGGTTTGTGCCAGAACAAGTGTGAGGTCTGGTCTTAGTTGATCAGAACCGATGAAGCGCTGAACTTGTTACAAAGGTTAAGAGCTCCGTATGGTGCCCTTGAAAGAAGGGTAGACAGCTGACCCAGTTCGCACTTTCCTAGTTCTGTTTCTGTTGGACCTGACGAGGTCTGAGTGGTGCTCACGCCGTCCTCTAGACCCGGACCTTTCTTCAGGCTACCCGTCCCCGTCAGAGGCGTGTTTGGACTCAGGTGGGAATGCTGCCTTCGGGACGGAGCAGCAAGTTGGGAGGATACGTTTAGTTCCCCAGTTTTCCCATCGATTCTTTTGGATTTCCTACACAGACAACCATACGCCCTGTGACGGAGGCTGTTTTAGTTCTTCCTCCCCAGTTTCTGCTCCGCTTCCGGTCTTGACTTGCCTCATTGCATTAGCTGGAACTTCCTGGATGAATTGCAGAGGTGAAAGGCGACATCTTTGCTTTGTCCCGGTCTGCATGGGAAGGCATGGAGTTTCCCACCTTAAATGATCTCATCGAGGGTGCGGTGGCTTTTTTGTAGATGCTCTCCATCAAGTTGAACAAGAGCCCCCCTGTCTCTGGTTATGAGAATTCTTTTTTCTTTTTTTCCCCTCCATGAATGAGTGTTGGATTGTGCCAAATGCTTTTTATGGCTCTATTGATACAATCCAGTGTTTTTTCAGCCTTTTGATGGGATGGATGACATTGGTTAATTTTCAAACATTGAAAATTACTTACCTCCTTTCCAGAGCATGTTTTGAGCTGCTCTACAGTAAGATTCTGTGAGTGGGGGAAGAGGCAGCCTGGTTTCTTGCAGACGCTAGCGTATCTCAAGAGAAAAGACTTTCCTTCTATATGTCCAACACCCACAGTTTTAGATGCTTTTGGTGATGCAAGTGTAGGTATATTCTGTAGGTCTGTGGACTTCAGTCCTTTGTGTTATTTCAACACAATGCACCTAATTTTTTCTGTAGCCACAACCATGTAGTTATTTTACCTACAGATGGTTTGCCAGATTTGATTATTTAAATCTGCACTTCATCTATAACTTAGACTATTCTTGGGTCGATCACTTGGCCACAGGATGGCTTAACATTGGGCCCTTCGAGTCTGGATCTGAAGTATCCAGGCGTGTGCCCACACTTGGTGAGTGAAGTTCATGGCTGCATGAGTGCAAGCTTCGTTCTTGGCCTCGATTTGATCACACGTCCTATTTCCCTTTGTCTTTCTCTTTGCATGTTTTGCTCTATTTTTCGACTATTTTAAGTTTCTTTACAACTCCTTTGAAATAAAAGACAATGCACATAATAGAACCTACGTACGTTGGAATTCAGTGTTTACGCTTCACATTATGAACTATTTAGAGATATGTTTAATACTCTGGGCTTGAAGCCAGTCACCTGCCCCAAGGAGGCAGAAGAAATGTTCACTGCATTCCATTTGCTGTCTGTTTCTGGCCGCAGGGGAGTGTGAAGTTGGGGGGAACAGAACAGAGTTTACGTTTCACTTTAAGAATAATTTGCAAGTCTATAAATTCTGTGGTACATTAATTTTTCTAAGCATGTTAACAGTTTACTTAAAAGAAAGTTGTTTTTCACCCTCAAGTATTTTGAAAAGGTGGGTACAATATCCAAAAGCATTTCTAAAATAAAAAAATTAGTCCTCCTTGCAAATGTCGTGTGGGCAGTAATGTAGAAGTAGTAACTACATCATAATTTAGGAAGAGAGCTAAAGGCCATTTTCTGTTTCAACAAGAAGTTATGAAGAGTTGGGTTTTCCCTAAGGAGCTCATTATTTGCTGAGATTACGACAGTACCAGAATTTACAAGAAGTTCAAGATCTCTGTAAATAGCCATTAAAAAACTGCAGATGTCATTTAAATGCAATTCTGAGACCGTACAAACATTGTGTTTAAAAAGTGGTTGAACGCATAAATTATTAACTATGAAGAATTTTAAAATTAAGATGTTTAGTAGTTCTCATGAAGCAGCATTAAATTTTTTTTCCTGATTCTTTCCTTCCTCGGTCTACTGTTACAAAGACAAGGACTTTTTATCATTTTCCAGCTGGGTGCAGCGTCTAGTCTGTCAGAAGACGACGTCTTTACCTGTGTGGCGCTACACGTTGTGGTCATGATCATGTGCAGAACACTGACACCTTCTTAAAACACTACCTTGGGGGACATTCCCTCTATGACGTGTTTCATGAGGCCCTTCAGTCCTCTTTAGAGAGGTGTCCTAATGGTGGACATTTCTGTTTCCTGTCCCCCACACCAACATCCATTCTCTCTTCTGGTTTCTGTGTTGACAGTGCGGGTGGCCCTGAGCTCTCCAGTGACTCCAAAGGACAGGAAAACCCAGGCTGGACACAGGTAAAGCTCCCGTGCTGTGTCAGGGATGGGCACAGACCTCAGCCAGGTCACAACCAGGGCCGTCAGCCCCCTGGAACTCCTGGAAGGGGGTGTTTTTCTCCCCCAGGTGGCTAAGCTGAGAAGCTGTGACTGGGAAGCGGCCCCTTGAGAAGCTCCGCTGAGAGCAGGTGGGTAGCAGGGCCCTCACAGGGAAAAGAGCACCTCCGGCTCCTCCTGAGCCAGATGTACCCCTGGGTCTCCTGGCCACATGAGCCCCTTTTTTTACCTTATTTTGCTTAAACTGCTTTGAACTGTGGTTGTGCCATTAACTAAGATTCTGGGCGGTACAGATGGGACCTATGGGTTCTAGAAGGTAATTTAACCCTCCTATAGTTTTACTAAGCTGAAACCTACGTGTTTTTTTTTTTTTCCTATAGAAGAGATTATTGAGGAAGTTATCCTGATAATTTGAGGGAAAATAATGTTAATTACTTATCTATGCCGCCCCCCCTTGCATTTAAATGATTTTAAAAGCACAACACTGTAACTCTGATATTAGGCTTTGATGAACAAAAGGAAAACAGCAACACCATTGAGTAAAGCACAAAATGGACTCCGCTGGGCAGGTTCGAAGGGAGAAGGCCAGTCCGGCAGCGCACGGAGGCGCGGCGGTCCCGCTGGTGACTGGCAGCTTCATCACAACAATGCACCGGCGCACGCATCACGTCTCCCACAGGTGAAGCACCCAACCACCCAGGTGCCGCAGCCCCGACAGCCCAGGTTTGGAGCCCTGCCACTCCCGGCTTTTCCCAAAACTAAAATCACCCTGAGGAGGGGAGAGATTTCAGGCTGTGGGTGAGATTCAGGGAAATATGACAGGCCAGCTGACAGTGAACGGGGACAACTGGGTGAGGTCCCCAGGTGCCTCCTTTGAAGGGGGCTGAGGCGTCATTGTCCTGTGTACAATGTTTCTTGCATCTTCTTCAATAAATGAGTCTATTTTTCCTAGTATATGGCTGGATACCTTCTGGACAGGCCTCAGTTTTATATATACCAACGTGTTCGTGCACCTTTTTATGCGTCACTCCTGCAGTTAGGCCTCGTGGTTTGATCCTGCCCATATGCAGCCCTGTGAAGAAAGCCTTTTAAGAATCTGAAAACTAGCTAAGTCATTAATCTATTACCCACTGACCGCTTGGAGGTCAAAAACTGCCGGCCGGTGCTTGTTATGGATAACAGGCTCTATTTCTGGCTTCTCAAGCATTACCTGGCTACGTGACCTTGGGTGACACACTTTACAGATCTGGATGTTTGCCACAGAGGTATTTTCCGTTCTCAACTTTTTATTCTCTGGGAACTTTTTAGGTCATCCTAACATTAACACCAGGAATATTTGGGGCTGGAAAGCGTGGGAAGGAATGCCCTTTGACCTCCTTTAGCCGTTGCTCTTGCTCCGGGAGCTAATGTCTGCCGGCACCCCTGGGGGAGCCCGTGGCACTTCCACGCACCTTCTAACCGGAGAGGGGACTGAGTGACGAGTCTGCAGAATCCTGGCCTCTTCCTGACCCCCTGGGTCCAGCTGCTCCTGAGCTCACAGGAGCCCCCGTTTGACCTTATCTGGCTTTAGCGGCGTTGCCCGGAGAGAAGGCTGGGACGCGGCGAGGTGGAAGCTGCTGTGCACTGGGGCTGCGGACTGCACTGTCGCTGCCGTCAGTGGTGACCCCAGGTCGCGTTCTCCGCGCTCTTGTCCCGCCGCCAGGGCGACCGGGGCGACCGGCTCTGCCGTTTGTGCGCAGCGCTCCGTCCGCTGCGCACGAGCCCCGGTCCGGGGAAGGGAGGGTCCCCACTGGGGTCTGCGCCATCCCGCAGCCTCCATACCGCCCGCGCCGGCTGCGTCCCTCCCCCGCCCTGGCCCCGCCGTCTCGGCCCACGTGCCGCCCTCAGGGGCCCCCGTTCCTGGCCCCTCCGGGAGGTGCTTTTCTTTCCCTTCGCAGGTGGCGGGGCCAGGGCTCCGCGTGCGCCACTGGGAGCGCCTGGGGGCGTTTTGCGCGGTTGGCCGCCTTGCCCGGCTCCGGTGAGACGGAGAGAAACGCTGCCCCCGCGGAGGAAGGAGGCGCCCGGGTCGAACTCGCGCAGAGCGGCCTCCCCGGCGGCCGCGGCCGTGGCACCGCCTTGGGGCCCCGCGCGGACGAGCTGCCCGGAGCCGGCCCAGCAGCTAAGGCCTCACGGCAGGCGGCCCGCAAGGAGGGACGCGGGTGGACCCTCCTTATGGGGGCGCTGGTGGCCTCGGGCGCTGTCCGGGCGACGGTGATCCCCGCCCGCAGCCTAAGCGCCCGCCGGGTCGCGCTCCGGCCTGTTCGGAAAGAAGGGACACACATCCCCGCGGGACCCGCCGTCAGGGAGGCGGCACGTGCTCATCTGAGCGGCAGGTTTGCGTTTCTGACGCTTCTCGCACCCGGGACCCAGACGGAGCCTCGACCCGCAAGCACAAGGTTTGCAGGCAGCGCGGGGGCGCGGGCGCGGTGGGTGACGTCAGCGGGCGGCGCGAGTGACGTCACCGGGCACGCAGGCATCGCGGTGCCGCCCTCAGGCGCTCAGAGGCCGAGATGACGTCTCAGCTGCGTAGGCGCCGTGAGTGACGTCATCGGGTGCGCAGGCGCCGCAATGACGTCGCCTCGGGTGCGTAGGCACCGCGTGGCCGGAGCAGGCAGGAGGGTGATGTCTCCCCACAACGCGGTGAGTCAGTGCGTCTTGATGGGGCCTCGGTGCCTCAGTTTCCCCGCCTGTAGCAAGGGCCCGAGCTGCCCCCACGGCCCGTCCGGCGCCCCGCCCGCAGCGGCCCCGCGTGAGCGTCGCTGGCGGGGAGACGCACCTGCTGGCGGCCCAGGGCGCTCGGCCGCGGGTGGCCGTGGGGGACGAGCCCCTGCTCGCGAGCGGCCCCCGGGCTGGGACCTGCGGGCGCCCCGCCACGCTCCCCGCTGGCTCCCTGTGCAGCCGCCCGTGGGCGCTGCGGGCCCCCCAGGCGTATCCGCGCGGGGGCCACGGGGAGTTTGCCGCTGCCCGCGCCGAGCGAGCCGCCCCTTGATGCGGGCGCCCTGCAACCCCGCTGCTGCGCCGTGTTGTTGAGCAGCCCCCACTCCCTTCCGTAGCCCCCCCAGGTCCCCCAGTAAATGCTGGGGGAGAGGGGCAGCCACACGCCCTTCCTGCTGCACCGCGTTGTGGCTGCCGCTCCGGGTGCGAACCTCGCGCGCCCGACGGCACGTGGTCGTGGGCAGGTGTGAATAGGGCCCCCGCGCAGCGCGGCTCCAGGCTCCTGAAGATGCCGTGTGGGAGCCGCCGTGTCGGACGAAACAAAGACCTGGTACAACAAAGGGGTCAGCGTCCAAAAATCTAAAAAGCATATACTCTTGCGTTTTTATAAATAATAAGTGCTTTTATTAAAGCAATTTTTACCAACAGAATAACGTAAGTACGTGTTAAGTAACGTTTGCTTTGTCACTGCTAAGTACCGTTGAGGGTATTTTTTTTTTTAAAAGATTTTATTTAATTATTTTTAGAAAGAGGGGAAGGGAGAGAGGCAGAGAGGGAGAAAGACATCCATGTATGGTTGCGTTTCACCTGCCTCCAGCCACAGACCTGGCTGGAGACCTGGCTTGCAACCTTGTTATGTGCCCTGGCTGGGAATCGAACCTACGACCTTTGGGTTCCCAGGCCGGCACCTTATCCTCTGTGCCACCAGCCAGGGCCGGGTATTTTCTTTTTGATAAGATCTCTGTATCCTCTGAACTTTCTTCAGTATTACCTTGACTTCTGTGCTTGTTGCAAAAAAAAAAAAAACAAAAAACTGTTGTTTTTGATGGCTTGCTTTTAGCTGAGAGATCTTTATACATTTAATTAATTTTAAATGAGATCTCTTTTGCTCTTAAAGGCTTTAATTACGCTCCATGTTGTTCGGGGACTTGTCTGATTCTAATTCTCAAACTGTTAGAGTGAAACCGTGCTGGGGGAGGGCTGTGTTGTGCAGGGGTTACCTGTGGGCAGATTGTGGCATGCAGTGGGGGACATAGACCGTCCTCTGCAGATAAGCGGGGTTATTGTGTGTTCCTGTGAAAGCATCCCCTCGAGGAAGCGTCAGGATTTTTTTTTTAGCTTAACATTTTTTTGTTGTTGTTGTTGGTAAAGATTTTATTGATTATTTTTAGAGAAGGGGAAGGGAGAGAGGCAGAGAGGGAGAGAGACATCCATGTGTGGTTGCCTTTCACCTGCCACCAGCTACGGACCTGGCTGGAGACCTGGCTTGCAACCTGGTCATGTGCCCTGGCTGGGAATCGAACCAGCGACCTTTGGGTTTGCAGGTTGACACCTTATCCCTGTGCCAGCAGCCAGGGCTGCGTCAGGATTTTTTATCCCCACCTTTCCTGTTGGAAGGTGTCCTTCTCCCTCATCAGCCACATCGGGCCCTGGCCTGGCGGGTTTGGTGTGGGAAACCACCCTGTCTGGGCTCCCAGGCGCCAGCTGCCCAGTGGCCCCGGACAGTGGAGGAGGGAGTGGGCTGTGGCCAGTTCCCCGGCAGCTCTGTTGGGGTGATCATGGGGGGCTGTTCTTAGGTGGCTCTTCATGGCTTCCTTGAGTGTGCCGACGGAGATTTATTTAGTTCCAGGGTTCTCTGGGCAGCTGTAAGTATTTCAAGTCATTGTTTCTACAAACCCTAAAAGCCATTATTTTTTTTAGCCCAAGGATTTCCATGAACCAGATATTCAAAACCGGATTCAATCAGGCGTATTTGCATTTTCCGTTGGCACGGGCTGCTGCTGGGCCCGCAGGGAAACTCGGAGTCGCTGTCCGATTGGCCGAGCGGGCTGAGCGCTGGGCTGTCAGGATTTACAGCTAATTTGGCCGGTCAGCCTTGACAGGACTTGGCAGTGGTGTTTCACGTGACGCTACCTAACGTCTGGTCTTGGCTGTGAACTGCAGCTTTCTCGAGCGTTGGCAGGCACAGGCTTTGCTCTTCGTCCGCAGCGTGTGGTTGCCACTCAGGGGGTGTCCTCGGCGGAGGACACGCTGCAGGGGCGGCGGTAGTGTCGGGTGCCCCCTGTCTGGTACGTTGTGCCCCAGCGTGGTGACTCACGCTCGGTGCATGTGTGCTTGCGCGCGTCAAGGGACCAGCTCTGACGGTGGCATTGGAGACCCAGGTAGGTGGACCAGGAGAGCAGCGCGGCTCCCGTGGGTGAGGGTGGGAGTTTGCCAGAGTGGCAGGTGATGGGACGAAGTCGGACCTGGTTCACCGTCTGAAGGACCGGAAGGCGTTAACAGCGTATGACCTGGAGTTTCCCGCCCAGGGTTGCCTGCGTCTGAGACCCCGCCCCGCTGCGGTGGCCGGCGGCGAGTTGCTGGAACGCTCAGCCTCCGGTTTCCCCCCGTGCTGTGAGGCTGCTAGCGCTGGGGGTGCTCACGGGAAGGGTGATCACTTTCCCCAGACGAGTGACGTGACATGGAGGTCCCCGGCCGCCTGGCACGCAGGTCCACGGCCGCCTCGCACGCTGTTTCACCGTAGCAGCAGCAGCCAGCCCTTCAGCCGTCGCCTCGCAGAACTCACGGACGGAGGTACCCCGGACCGAGACGAGGTTTGGGGACAGCCTTCCAAAGCACTGGGGCCGCCACTGTGTGCCCTCCCCGGGCGGGATGTGGGGACAAGGCCTCGCTCCTGAGTGCCCACTCTAGACGAGGTCACACTGGAGGGTAGCGAAGGCCGTTTCAGCATAAAAGCCTGTGATTTGGGGTCTCTTCACATTCAAAAAGTTGTCATCTTCTCACCTCTCCAGGGTGCTAGGAACTTGATGGGGAACACGTGGGTTTGAGGACTTTGGAAATGCAGCCGGGTGGCCAAAAATGGGAATAAGTAAGACGCACTCACCTTTTACCCACGTACTGAGTTACCCATGGAGTCACTTTAGAAAACGGCCTGAAACTCAGCTCTCTCCCCGCTGCCCCCAGCGACCCTGCGCACCCGTGGCCGGCGGCCCCTCCCTGCCCACCCGCCCGCACCCTCCTGGTGGCACTGCAGCGTCGGGTTGCTGATACCCTGCCAGGGAGGTGCCCTGGGGCAGCTGTGTGCGGTGTCATGACATCCCAGATTTGCTCGCGTGACCGTGACCGTGACCGTGACCGGAGGTGGCCTTGGTCATTTGCAGGGGAAGATGCCACCATGCCTTTCCAAGTGCCCTGCCTGGTGAACATTCGTCCTGCTCGGGACCCACGGAAGAACGTAAATTCCGAGGAGGCGGGCACCGCACGTGTGCCCAAGATTGTGTTCCCTGTACCTCTGGCGCGGCCCGGGCTCCAGCCGGGCGCTCAGGGCCATTTCAGCGAACGAGGGGTTTGGACCCTGACGGAGCAGAGGAAGGTCGCGGGCTGTGGGGTGCTGATGACAGGGACTCCGGACGCCTGCCAACTGGGTGGTTCTGTCGATCTGTCCTTGTGTGGCCAGAGGAGGGAGAGAGGTAGAGAAGAAAACAGTGCTGCCAGCTGCTGGGCTACAGTGGGGCTCCTGCTGGTTTCAGTACCTCTCCCTGGTGGGGATCTGGAGACGCAGCGCGTGAAAGAAACACGGGAGGTGTGGAGCTCACGCTGACTTGTACCCTCCCCCTCTGGAGGGTCCTCCCCTCGCCAGCCTTGGGAAGGCAGTGCAGAGCCTTCTGTGCCGTCAGAATCCTTTGCGGAGGGGTGTGTGCGCGATGCGGGTGGCTGTTGGCGCCTCTGTTCTCCGTTTCTTCGGGACGTAAATTAGAAGTGAAAGAACTTGCTGTCTGAAGGCCGCCGTAAAAAAGGGATTGAGAAGGCTGATGACGTTCCTGTGTGTCTACGTCGTGAGAGAAACAACAGGTCAAAACAAATCTAGAAATCCACCAAGGCCGTCAGTTCAGGCTCACTTTTTTGTTCATAACTAAATCCCTCTCCTTTTGTTTCATCTTCCGAGTTCTCCCTCGACCTGTTCTCAGCCAGATAACCTGAGGCTCCATTTACGTTACAGGTAACTCCCGTAAACACAGTTGTTAGGGTCCCTAAAAATGCCATGTTACGCGAATCTGTGTCATACGAAACAAAGAGCTGGTGCAAACAAGGGGGTTAGGTTCCAAAAATTAAAAAAGACACATTATTATATTTTCATAATTAAGAGAAATGTCTTTACTAAGCAATTTTCACCAAAAGTATAATCTATTCATTTGTATTAAGTAATTTTTTTTTGTCATCACTATTAACCACCATTCATCGAGGGTGTTTTCTTTTTGACAAGGTATCTTCATCCTCTGACCTTTCTTCAGCATTATCTTGACTTCTATCCTGTCCTTTTTGCACAAACTTATTTTAGATGGTTTGCTTTTAGCTGAGAGATCTTTACCACTTCCGGTACATGGTGCTACACACTTGGGAAGGTCTGTCCTAACCCTGGTGCTTCTTTCATTTGGGAAACGCAGTTCAGTCTTCACCGCAGATGCCCCACCGCTTGTCCCGGAAGCAAATGAGAAAACGCAGTTCCCTGAGACACTTGGTCCACATGTGCGTTTTCTCATTTGCTTCCGGGACAAGCGGTGGGGCATCTGCGGTGAAGACTGGCCGGATCGCACGCTCAGCTTCCCACGTGACCATGGCTCTGCGTCACTGAGTGCGGAGGAGGAAGACCACCCCGGAGCTCTTGAATTCGCTGGCTGCCTCTGTTTCACCATCATTTCTGTCATCTGCCTTTACTTACCTGAGTTTATTCACCCTTTTTATTTTTTCTAACCGCTTTTACATCTTCCTCGTGCATTTACAACATTGCCCGTTCAAGATGGAACGCTTTTGGAGGCAGAACAAAGGTTTTCTGGAGTCAACTTCATAAGTAAGTTTCCAGTGTGACTCCCGGGGTCCGAGTGGTGCGACTGAGGAACAAGTGGCAGTGAGCTGCGTGTGGAAGCCACGCGGCTTTGTGACCGCCCGCCACGCCCGGACGGGTTGCTGAAGAGGCCTGCGTGGGCACCGCGAGGTGCAAGTGCAGGAATTCCGCCTTCCCCTGCTGGTCTTTGTCTCGAATTTCCCGCCGAGCTGTCCTGTTGTGTGGTTCCGGAGAGCGTCTCGTGGAGGGAAGTGCCGGGTCAGACGCGGGGTGGCCCTGCCGAAGGGTGGCGTCAACTCTTCACCATGGCTGCCGATTCATGGGGAAAGTCAAGGCTCATTTTCAGGGGTCCAGAGAGGCTCCCCTTTGTGATTTACTTCACGTGATGGGTGGCGGCTTCTCCTCCCTGAACACCTTGGAAACTGAAAACTGCCTGCGACAGGACACCGCTGAAGACCGTGGCCAGCGCCAGGGAGAAATGTGCCCCTCAGGCCCGAGGAGCAGCGCCTGGGAAGGAACGGTGGCGGGTCA
This sequence comes from Noctilio leporinus, assembly GCA_004026585.1. Taxonomy (NCBI): domain Eukaryota; kingdom Metazoa; phylum Chordata; class Mammalia; order Chiroptera; family Noctilionidae; genus Noctilio; species Noctilio leporinus. The sequence goes on from PVIW01005029.1 coordinate 34,068, forward strand.
CCTGTGCCGGGTCCCGCGGTGACCTCGGCGTGGTGTTGCCCTTGTGGAGCCTTGTTTTCTCAACCCACAGAAGGCAGGTCATCACCTTACTTCAGTGAACAAATAACTAACACGGTTGGTGTGAAATTTTGCAATCTATAAGGCATGTTGCAAGTCTATTATATATGACAGTTACGTAGGTTTTATTGTTGTTTGAGTGATTAAAAAAAAATTATCTAAAAGCTAACCTTAGCCCTGGCTGGTGGCTCAGTGGATAAGGCACCGGCCTGTGAACCCAAAGGTTGCTGGTTCGATTCCCAGCCAGGACACGTGACCAGGTTGCAAGCCAGGTCTGTAGCTGGAGGCAGGTGAAAGACAACCATATGTTGAGGTCTCTCTCCCTCTCTGCCTTTCTCCCTTCCCCTCTCTCTGGAAATAATAAAATCTTAAAAGTAAATAATAAAAATCTTGACTAAATTGCTGTGAACAATCTCAGATCTCAGTGCTCTGTTGGACCCGCCTTTGACAGCAGAGCGCTCACTGTAAGGAAGGGTATTTCATAGGAAATACAACCCTTCCAGATGGAAGGCAAGACCATGTTTTTCTTAAAAACTAGGAAGATTCATTATATGCCAGAAAGGGACAGAGTTGTACATCTGCGGAAGCAGTTCAGCCGTTTAGCTGTCTCTCGATACGGACGACGGGGCCCGTGCTTAGCAGACTCAGTACCTGCCAGACTCGGTACCTGCCTGCGATCGCCCCCTTCCCGGGTCAGGGCCGCGTCGCGGGGTGGCTCCGGCCAAGCGCCTGGGGGGCTGTCCTCACGAGTCCGCTGCCCCCTCGGGCCTGAGTGTGGCTGTGGCTGGTAGCCCCCTCCTCACCGGTGTCATCCCGCGTGGGCCCTTGGGGGGTTGCCCGAGTGTCCTCGCAGGCACCTGGCTTCCCCAAGAGGGTGTCTGGAGGGAGAGGAAGGAGGAGGTAACGGTGCTGTACCACCTCATCCCTGACGCCGCCGCCACTAGGTTGCCGGCCCCACCCCAGATACCCAGCTCAGCTTCAAGTTCAGGTGAACAACAAATGCCTTTTTTAGCATAACTACATTCCATGCAACCTTTGGGATGTACTTACACTAACAAACATTCATCGTTTACCTCAAATTTAACGGGGCATCCTAAGTTAAATTCAGTTTGAAACATACGGAATCATACAGGCTACAGCTGTTTCCCTTTCTCTGTATTTCTATCCCTCACCGGAAAACCATGCTCAGAACAAAAAGTTGATGAAAAGAACCATTTATAGTCGAGCTCCGGGAATCGGCCCTGGCTCTGTTTTTGTGCCTCCTGCGGCCCGTGCTGGGTCATGCTTGTCTTTTCCTGCGCAGGTTTCAGGCAGTAGCCCCTGGTCTGAGGAGCAGCCTCTGCCACCGTCCCTAGTGACCTTGTGCGGCCAGCAGGCGGGCAAGTGCCTGAAGCCACACCTGCTGTTACCACTGACGCACGTGTGTGTGTGTGTGTGTGTGTGTGTGTAGGGGGGTTGGGCCGGAGGCTCAGCCCGGCACTGACTCCTTCGGCCCCAGAACTAAGGAAGGGCTTTTCTCTGGGAATTGTTTTGTGTACGGTTTTGACTCTCCAGAAATATTTTTTTGCAACAAGAGGATTATGTCTCATCAGCCAACCCTACAGCCTATAACAGCCAAGAGTGAGCCAGGAGAGAAGCAGACCACACGGTTGATTTCCCGGTGTCTGCGCCCCACACCAAGTGAGGAGCACTTGTCCTGCTTCTTCCTTCTTGAAGGAGGAGGCACGACTTTGGGAGTCCGTGACCTCTTCCAACGCCTTTGATGAGTTCTCAACGTCTGATGAGGTGCTTGATGAAAGGGAACGTGACGTCTCTGGCTTTTCTAATGTTGCAGAGTAGTTTTCTTAATGAAAGAAGGGACAGGAAGATTTCAGGATGTTCGGTGGGGAGAAGCCAGCAGAAACGACTCATGATGGGCACCAAAACCGGAAAAAAGCTGTTAAAATTTTAAGTGGAATAATTCATATTTATACGTACGTATATGTGTGTGCGCGTGTATACAGTTTTCATCAGCGTGACAGAAAAGCAGCGTCAGCATTGCTTTTCTTACGTAATTCAGAACCACAAGTTTAACAACACGTAAACTTGCACAGTAACCCAGATTTTAGCATCGTAACGGGTATACGTGTTTGATTGATGCATTTGCCCTCTCACAACAGCAAGGAAGATGATAGGAAAGTTATTAAGCCATATGAACATATATGTAACTTCCAGTTAACTACCTGGGCTGTTTCATTTGGCTTCTTTCAGAATGGTTTGTTATTGCTCTTTATCTTCTGAGGGAATTCAAGAAGCTATCCATGTTCGGAACGTGTAAGGTGACCATTTCCACCCTTCCCATCTAACACCCCCGTCTCTCTGCTGAGCGATCGCTGCCTCTTACTCCGTGTGGGGAAGTGCTGACCGACCACCCAGCATCAGCGGCTGGGCAAGGCTGGGGGCAGGTCTGCCCCGCTAGGTTTTCATTTTTCCAGGTTGGCGACTGGCCGCTCGGGGTATGTGCTTCTCACGCCAGACAGGCGTGCGGGAAGCAGACCAGCCAGACACGGGTTGGAGGCCTCTGCCTGGTGCATGTCTGCGCACGTCCCGTTGGCCAAATCAGGCCCCGAGGCATGTCCAGCGTCAAGGGGCAGAGGAACCTGCCCCTCCCCCCGCCCCGGGAGGCCACGGCGAGGGGGCCGGTGTGGACAGCTGCCCTGGGGTGGAAACTGGGGTCAGGGCCTCCAGGGAGCCCCAACACTCAGGCTTTGGCTGTGTGTTCGCTGTTCTGCTGTGGGCCTTATTTTTATTTATTTGTAAAGGGCAGAAGTTGAATTAGATCAGCAGTTCCCAGTCGCATATATGTCACAGTCACCTGGGGAAGCTTTTCAAAAACACGGGTTGCCTGGACCCCGTCCAAGGCCAATTAACGCAACCCCTGGGGTGAGGCAGGCAGGCTGGTGTGTTTATGCAGCTTTCCCAGCGATTCTGAGGGGCAGCTGAGCTTGGGAGCCGCTGCTGTTGGAGGGTCTCCTCTTATCGTAAACCTGGTAGGACGGCTTGGTTGGCCACGATGACTTGTGTAAGGTTGACGTGCAGATTTGTGGGGTCGACAAGTTTGTGTCCTTCGGTAACTGCTGAGTGTCCCGCAGAAGAGGCAGCTGCATTGTTTCCTGCAGCCCCTTAGCTCACATTCCTGCGTTCTCCCCGCGACACCGCGTCTTCCTCTGTCCCTGCCACCGACTGCGGCTCTCGCAAGCGCCTGAAGTAGGTGAGGGCTGTTCCTCGCCATTCACTTTCCAGATGGTGACTGAACTGTCCCTCAAATGCTAGCTCGCCCCCGCCCTTAGACCTGTCACCCCCTTCCTGTCGAGGCCGACAGTGGTGACTGGCCACAGGCTGTCCCTCTGCCCCACCGACCCAGCGTCGGCCGTGCAGTGGGGGGGTGTCTGCCTGCGCAGCTGGGAATGGGATGGACGCGTCCATCACCCGCGTCAGACGTGCTGCAGGAGACTAGCCGGGCGGGAGGGGGCGGGGTGGGGGCTGTGACCGCGAAGTTCTCGTGCCTGCAAGGGTGGCGTGAACCTGTGGGTTTATCATAGTTCCCCACGATTCTGTTTTATAATTATTGGCTCCCTCTGGCAAGTTCGTTAATTTTCTTGCTCATGAACAAGAATTATAACTTGGAGTCTGTAAGTGAGTGAAACGTTGACAGGTCTGAGTTCACTGATAAGTTAGTTTTATGCACAATTTCTATTTTCCCTTTATTTCCTCTCCCTCACCTTTTATCATCGTACTATTTATTTAAAACTATCCTATCCGTGATTCTGAGGTGCATTTCCCCACACCCCAGACTTTCTCCCTCTGCAGTGGGGATGGGTCTCATGGTTCGTGGCATCTTACAACAAACGGGCAGACGGGCCGGAGGCACATGCTGTTCGCTCAGCTGAGATCTCCGGGGCCGGGCGGCCGGGCTGCGCCTTCTCCCGGGTGGTCTTTATAGGGACCGTGGGTCAGTGTCCTCACCCCGCCCACGTTTACTGTCACTGCATTTACAAGTGGCCGCACTTGACCTTTGCCGTGGGCTTCCGCAGACACCTGGTTTCATCCCAGCCTAACGACCTGCAAATGCAGATTTATCTCCATGTTTTGGGCTAAAGATGTGAACGCTGCAAGTGTGTTACATCCTTCAAAGCTTGCCTGACAAGGTCTTAACAAACTGAAGGGGCACCTGAGGGAGTGAAAAAGGGAAACTGCTTCACCTCATTAGGCCGGTCCGAGTTGATGCTAATTGTACCTAAGGGCCCTTGTCCTCTTGATTAAGGAAAAGCAAACAGCCAACTGCAGCACAGGAGCCTTTGCTCGGGACCTAATTCTGCGTTTCTGAGTAATTAAGGAAAATACCATTCGAACCAAGTGGAGCTTTAAGGCAATGCATAGTAATAGTTTATTAAAAAGTTTATTAAATGGAGGGTTGGGGTTGGTACAGATGATAAATTCACTCAGGCCAATAACTTGTCTATATAGGTTCAATTTGATAGGAAATGACCTAAAAATTCCACATAGTACTTGTTCTTGGGTTAAGTCCCCTGTTTTGTTATTCTAGTGATTTATGACCAACAAAGAAATTCCAACGGAGGGGCTGGAGATGAACAGAAATCTCTTTAGGTTGGTGTTACTTTTAAATAATTGTCCTTCTTTCCTGCATGAATTAACCTAGAAAGACCATCAAGCCGCAGAGCCCTGGGGCTGTAGGGGTGGAGGCCTTGCAGGAGGTGGAGGTCGGGGAGCACGAGGCCCCTGGCTGCTTTCACCACTGCACTTGGTTTCCTTGGCTGTGTGGCTGCTTTTGTGTCCATTGGTTCTGTCTGACCGGACTCAGCAGTTTTGGGAAGTCTTGTGATCTGGAAGCACCCGCCGGGGGCCCCTAGAGGTAAAATGGGGTGTCTGTCTTGAACAGTGGGCTGGGAATCTTTGGCAGACTGGGCATTCTTCCCCATAGTACCATGTTTCACGCGAGAGATGAAGGATGCGTGAGTCCAAATGACCACCTTTTAGTCAAGATCTGATGGGTGGATGAAGCTCCTACCCACTGGCTAGAGGGTTAGTGACCAATGGCAATAAATAAAGTCCTTTTACCCGACCCAGACTGGCCTCTCCTGCCCTTGGTTCCGGGGAGCGATACCCACACGAGGCCTCTGTGCTGGACACAGCCTGTAACTTGTAGTTTCTGCACCACCAACACATCACTGGAGTCCACTGTGACACGTTTCCTTCCTAAAAGTAACAGACCTGCGTGGGATTACGGTAGCCGGAGGACTGGACGTAGCCCAGGGCCGCCCACCCCAGTTCCCTGACTGGCAAATGGGAAGGGTCGTGGCCGGGACTTGGTGGTGCCGTCCCAGGAGCACGTCACCTGCCAGGGGCAGGTGTGAGGCCAGGACCCCAGCTCTGCCTCCCCCCAGATCTTGCAGTTCACGTCGGCCACATCTCACAAATATGACTGATGCCCATGAAACTCTTCTTGGGGGACAATAGTGAACGAGGCTGACTAGGCTGTGAAGGAGATTTCTTGTGAACACAAGGCTTTCCACATGACCTTCCTGGGCAGTTTCCACGTGTGAGCCGCGGGCGCAGTACCCACTCTTGGAAGAAAAGGGCACCCAGGGAGCCTAGCTGGGAGAGAGGAGTCGCTCCCAGTGTCACCACTGGGACACTGGGACGAGCACGCGCTCCGAGACCAGATGCCAGTGCTGACCCCTCACCGCAGTCCCTCCCCCTGAATCAGACCTGCCGCAGCCGGCACGCGTTCTCCCAGGTCTCCCGCCTGCCCTGGCGTGTCCCTCAGCCTTAGTGCCTGTCACACTCTGCGTTCCGCCTCCCACACGCCCCCCTCCCAGCGAGACAAAGGCCTTGGAACACAGCGGATGCGCTTTTGTTTTAGTGGCCCAGGTGCCCGCTGCTGCATACAGGGGGCACTCGTACAGGGGGCACTCGGCCAGGACTCGCTGGGAGACGGTCGCCACGTCTTCCCCACGGCTCGGCTTCTCTGTGGCGGGTCAGCAGTGCCATCCTCTACCACCAGGAGGGGCGGGTCAGCAGTGCCATCCTCTACCACCAGGAGGGGCAGGTCAGCAGTGCCATCCTCTACCACCAGGAGGGGCTGGTGACGGTGCCCTGGCTGACCTAGAGCCCCAGTGGGACAACTGGGAAGAACACTGCTTTATGCGAGGTTTTAGAGAGAATTCACTTGGCCGCTATTGAATTTCCCCGTGGTTCACTTCTGGCTGAGCTGGAAGGGCGGACCAGGACCAGCGGCTGCAGCCCCAGCTGGGCCGCGCACGAGCTGTGTGGCCCTGGGCCAGTCTGGCCTCCATCTCTCCACTCACAGGAGCGCCAGGTACTGGACACTGAGTGCCGGTGCTGCGCCTGCGATGTCATGTAGTCAACCCTGGGGGGTGGGCCTGGGGCGCCTTTGGCTCCCCAACAGGGAAGAGAGGCTGCGGGGGGCGGGTGGGGGGGAAACGCTGGAATCAGCGCAGCCACCACCCGGGACTCCGTTTATTTATGTCTCGGCCCCCTTTTGGGGGCTTAGTTTCTGCTACTGGCCCCCCAAAGATGAGATTATGGCTCTGGTTTTGGGGTGCTTTTTGGGGGGCACAGAACTTCCGAAGTCTGACAGAACAGGGGGCCTTCCCCATCAGGCCTGGCCAGGGGGCAGCAGCCCTGACCCATCTCATTACTGCAGGGGACGGTGGCGCCAGGGGGCAAAAGGCGCCCGTGTGTCATGCATAAAACGCCTGGTAAGCGGCCCCGTGGGACGTGATGACGCCCTTGTGCCCGAGGGCCCCTGACCCTGCTGGCCGCACAGGACGCCCTCATTGCCGCTGGACGGGGTGCACCTTGGGGCTGTGAGCCGCTGTGTGCTTCCTGCCGTGACCCCTGGACCGTGAAACCAACAGTCAGTCGGTGAAGACAGTACGAACAGGTGGAACGAATGACCTCTGTACTTCACGAGCCGTCGTGTTTCATGGGGTCGGAGTTTGAGGTTGGAAGAGACGGACGGAGGAGCCCCTCCAAGGCCCGGGCTTGGCAGGCGGGGTGATGGCCCTGGCGCTGTGGCGCAGCCCCCAGCGAAGGCTGGCGGTCGGGCTGGATGCCGGGCCAGGATGGCGCTGACCACACCTGATTCCGGCCTGAGTGCTACACGCAGACAAACTGCCGGGGCCCGATCGAGGTGACAAGCAAGAGACAGACGCCAGACGAAGGTTCTCCCCGTCCCGTGTCACCCTCCTGCCCACCCCTCTGCGCTTTTCTTGGGACAGGCTCGCGCTGGACTGCGTCACAGGAGCGCCACTCCCCCAGGAGGCCTGCCCAGGAGTGACACAAGGTGGGGGACAACTTCAGTTCCCTCCCCAGAAATCGAGCAGTTCTTGACGGGTTTTGGTTCTGGGAGGAGAGTTTTCTAGAAAACCACAAGGTCCAGACTTGCAGTCCCTGGATCCCTAACGTGCCTGCAGGTGCTGCGGGAACTTGGTTGGTGTCCAGACCCTGACAGGAAGATGACAGGTGCTCGTTCCAGCCCGCGCGTCTGCCTGTTGCCTCGTGTCGGGATCCCCCGGGCGCCAGCGTTCTCCTCTCTCTCTTCACCTGGGTGTCTGCCTCCCCCGCTATATTGAGAAATGGCTGAGCCACGTCGTCGTGTAGGTACAAGGTGTGTAGCGTGGTGCTGTGACGACACTGCCGCACCGGGTGCTGTGAGCTCCTCCCTCTCCCGAAGGCACAGTAGGAAATAACGGGAAAAGCCGCCTGGGACACGCCACACCCTCAACCATCTACACGGTTGCTGCTTCTCAACTTCCCCTCTTCAGGCGAAATGCAGTCACTCCGTTGAACCCCTCCTTGAAAACCTTAACTTGCCACCCTGCAGCGTGGAGTCTCTGGAGGGAGCAGGGGAGGGCGGAGTCGAAAGAGGAGCTGGAAGAACCGGACCATCAGGAACGCGCACTGGCATCTCTGCTTTGCCACGAACGGGTCCTGGGGTCACAGCTGGGCCTCCCAAGGCTGTATTTGCCTTTGCGTGAGTGTCCCCCGCATTCCCTGCTCCTGTTGTCACCTGCCTTTGGGGAGGGTCTTGTTCCACAGCAGAAACGCACCCCGTTTTCTTGATCTGTTCACCAGCTGATGGACATCTGGGCTGTTAGGGACCATGTCACCAGGAACTTCCTGTCCGGGTTTGCGTGTGGATGTATGTTTTCTGTTCTCTGGGGTACACGCCTGGGAGTGGACAGCTGGGTCGTACGGTGACTGGTGACTTTCGGAGGGACTGCCAGACAGTTTCCACCTGCACCACCTTACGTTCCCTCCTGCGCTTGACCAGGGGCCCGGCTGGGCACCAAGTGGCTCGGGGGCGGCGGCAAACCGTCACTGCGGGGCTCCCTCCGTACACTCTGTCCACAGCCCGTGCTCCCTTCTCGGGATGTGGGCACCGCGGCCTTCCCCAGTGTCCTTGGAGCATTTGTGTTGTCTCCCGGGACCCTCATCTACACTGACGCCCCCACTGTTCCTGGGCTTCTCTGCAGATGTTCCTACGCGCCCTGTGTCCTGTCTCTGGGGCGTGGGTTACACACTGTAGAGGCTGTTGGGAAGCTACATTTCTCAGTGACACCAACATAGGACAAGCCCGTCCTCACCGGGGGCCCCTTCCAGTGACAGTGGCCTGGTGGCCATTTATCTCCAATTTGCCGAGAACCCAGATCAAGAGGCATCCCCCGGGGAGCCCGGATGTGCCTATCACCTCCTGCGGTCACCCTCCTCCTGGCTCCTCTAACCACAGCACCGCCGTGGCGGGGAGGCGGTGTCTGCTGGGGGTGGGGACAGGGAACGGGCTGCGGCCTGGCACCAGGGGTGTTGGCAGCTGGTGGTCCCACCCCACCACCTGCTTCCACGTGGCAGCCAGCGGTGAGGCCGCGAGACCCGTGCTTCCTGACGTCCGCGGGCGCAGGGCCAGGGCTCCAAGACCTGAACACAGCACGCTTCTCACGTTTTTACAACCTGGCTGCAGTTAACACATACGTGAACGTTGTAAGAATAGAACAGAGGATTTCCAAGTGTCTTTGACCAGATCTTTCAAGTGCGAACATTTTACCTCTCCTGTCCCCCCGCCCCCCGCCTTTCTCTCTCCCTTCACCTGTTCAGTTATGCACAGGATACAGTAATACACCCTTTTTCTTCATCGAACTTTTTCCTCCATTAGGTCTGGTCAATAATACTTAAAATGTAGAAATCTTGTTCATTAAAATAGCTTCCTTAAAATAAACAGTTCTTACCCTACAAAAATAATTCGAAACAGTTTGGGGCCTAGTTTTTGAAAGTGTCCCGCTCAGCTGATTTATTTTAATGGTCACTTTCAGGGATGTGAAAAACGTCACCCCTGCCACTTAGCAAGAGATAGAAAGGACACGTGATTGCAAGTGTTCTAAAAAATCAGAACAAAACTAATTTATTGTAGTGCTGTCTTCATTACATATTGCATGTTGGTGAGTTAAACACAACAAAATCTCTTTCCAAGTGTCTACTAAAGATAAAAAGAATAAGGTAACAATTAACATGTAGTTAGTTGACATTAAAAAAATCTGAGATACATATTTCTATTGCTTGTTAGCTTGTTCTAAGCCTCTTTAACTATTACAAAATAAAATAAAATAAAAAAGGTCATTGTTCAAAGGCAAACATTCAATTCCGTTGCTACGTTACAATTTAGTCAACTAACGTATCCCAGGAGGGACCAGGGCTGGCCTCAGCGTCTTGCGGTGCAGGTCGGAGGACCAGGTTGTCAGCTGATTGGAGCGCGTGGTCCTTTCTCCCGGCGGCTTCCGAAGGGGGGTCATGCGACCGGCCAAAGCGCAGAGCAGCCCCAGCCTGTCATTAATCGTTTTATTGAGCACTGCAGTTAGAACGGCATCACTCAGTTCAGCGCAGCAACCGGATGATAACAGCGATGGTAACAACGGGAGCACAGAGCTCGCCCCGCGGAAGCCTGGGGCGCTGCCAGCCGCGTCACATCTTGCAGTAACACGCCATCCACTCGCCTGCCCCCCTCGGCCACCGACTAGCCAAGTCCGGAATACAAAAGTCTTGGCCGCGTTACTTTTGCAGAATAAAGCAAAAACGCCTTTGTGCTCCTACGACCAGAAGCAGGGTGTCCGCCGACTCACCACATGTAGTAGCTCCTGGACGTGTCCACCTGGGTGGGCTTGGTCTCGGCGGCACCGTCTTTGTCCTTGTCGTTGTCCCCTTCCCAGAGGTTGATGAGCGGCGGGTACAGCTCATTGAGCGGGATGGAAGAGGTCTTCTGCATGTACTTTTTAAGGGAATGGTGGTAGTTTTTCCTCTTCAGCCTTTTGGCAGTGTACACGGCCACGGACGCGAGGCTGATGACGGCGAACACGGAGCCCATGACGGCCGCCAGGGCGGTGCTGGCCTCCTGGTCGGAAATGTCCAGGGCGAAGGCGGCGTTTCTGGTCGTGACGTTGACGCACGACTTCTGAGTCTGCTGGTGGATGTTGGACACTGTGAGGCATACTTCGTAATCCGTGGAAGGCTGCAGGTGCGTGAGGTTGTACTCGTGGACGTCCACGGGGACCCGGGCCGTGTACGTGACATGAGGGCTGTCGATCTGCATGGTGGCTGAGGACCACCTGAGGTTGGAGGTCATGACGTTGGAGTTGACTTTCCAGGACACCAGGATGGAATGAGATTCCGCCTGCTTGACATATATTTTCAGCACCTGGGTGCTGTCCCGAAGGGTCCCGTTGACCTTAACTGTCACCACGCGTGTGTCAGCCCCTTCGACGTTCTGGGCGACACAGGTATACCTTCCCGAATCCTCTGTCCGGATGTTCGCGATTTCCAAGGTGCCTTCGCTGCTCAGCTTGTATCTGTCCAGAAGCGTTTCCACGGTGATTTTACTTCCAAGGGGACTAACCCAGTAGATCTGGGGTTCGGGCTCGGCCATGGCCCGGCAGTCCAGGAGGACGGTGCCACCGAGGTCCGCGTTCAGGTGGCTGGGGAGCGCGTCGCGGGCGATCACGGGGAGGCACTGCGCCCCCGAGTCCTGGGTGAGGACCTCCTTCACCTGCTGCCCCCGGCACTCGGGCGGCGTGGCGCAGAACATGGACAGGGGCTCCATGAAGCGGATGTTGGTCTTGTTGGAGGCCACCCAGTGGATGACGCAGTCGCAGCGCAGCGGGTTGCTGTGGATGCTGATCTCTCGCAGGTTGGGCAGGGACTCCACTGTCTTCCGGTAGACGGCGTTGAGGGCGTTGTTGTTCAGCATCAGGCTCTCCAGGGCAGGGACGCTGCGGAACGCCAGGCGGTGGATGTAGGAGAACTTGGGGTTGTTGGTGGCCTCCAGCTTGGTGAGTTCGGGCAGGTTGTCCAGCGCGTAGCGGCCCACGGAGACCAGCTCCGCCATGTTGCTGAGCCCCAGCTCCTTTAAGCGAAGCATGTCCTTGAAGTCCCCCTCCTGGATTTTGCGGATGGGGTTTTTGTTGAGGTCGAGGAACTTTAAGTTGGGAACTTTCTGCAGGGCCAGCTGGGGGACCTTGACCAGCCTGTTGTCGTAGAAAGACAGGCTCTCGAGACTGTCCAGGCCCACCAGGGCGTTGCCGGGCACGTCGGTGAGGTACATGCCGGCCAGGACCAGGCTTCTCAGGTTGGAGAGGGGTTTGAAGTTCATGTCCAGGATGCCGATCACAGGGTTCTCCCCGATCATGAGGATCTCCAGGTTGGGCGTGGCGTCGAACCAGCGGCTGTCAATGACCCTGAGCTTGTTGGAGTTCAGGTGGAGCCTCAGGAGGTTCCCGAGGCCCGAGAAGGCGTGTGCGGAGATGGCGCTGATCTGGTTGTGGTTGATGTACAGCTCCTGCAGGCTGCCGAGGCCCTGCAGGCAGTAGTCCGCCATCTCGGCGATCTGGTTCTCCTCCAGGTGCAGCGTGGTGAGCTGCGTCAGGTTGGCCAGCCCCGCCTCGCGCAGGCTGGTGAAGTTGTTCTGCGAGACGTCGAGCTCCGTCAGGTTGAAGAGCTGCTGCAGCTCGTCGGCCACCCGCGCGATGCTGTTGCTCTGCAGGAGCAGCACCTGCGTGTCGCGGGACAGGTTGCCGGGGATCCTGGTCAGGCGCAGGTCATTGCAGTCCACGGTGGTGGCCTCCCGGTACGTGGACTGCGGCGTGAACCAGGGCCGGACCTCGCACACGCAGAGCTGGGGGCACTCGCCGCTCGGCTGGGGCAACCCCGGGAGGGAGGCCAGCAGCAGGCCGAGCACCAGCCGGGCAGCCGCCTGCACCGCGCTCATCCTGGCCGCGCCTGCCGGCACCTCAGCAGCGGGCGGCCACGCCGGGGCGACAGGTGGGGCAGGCAAACATTCGGGCCAAGTCCAGAGTCCCAATGGGTGGCTCTCGGGAGCGCCTGGCGTCCTTCAGCGGCGTGTCTCCGTCCCGGGCATGCCCACGGCCCGGTGGCAAGGGGCCTCCGCCGAGTCGCCGTCTGCAGGTGCCCTGAAAGAGATGGGGACAGGTGCTTATTCCCCAGGCTTCCTCCTGCACTGCCCTCCTTCCCACTGAAAAGGCACGAGCACCGGAAAACCGAAGTGCCGAAGGTTCGGAGTAGCTCAGCAATCTCTTGGGCTGCGCGCAGTTCCTCTGTCCCCCTTGCAGGCTGAGCTGGTTCCGCTCTGACAGCTGCCCTGGGGCCCGTCGTGCTGGGTGACACAGGGGTGCGGCTGCCACAGCCAGTGGTCAGTCAAGAGCGTTTCCACCACCTGCTGCTCCTGAGTCTTAATTCAACACAGACCCAGGTCAGATCTACGTTTCCTAACTCTGGGATTTCAACTAGTTCTTAAATTTTCATTATTTTTTAATTTAAGGACCTATAACAAAGAGTAACATACGTATTAAAAGAAAACTTCAGAAAGAATCTGGTGCTATTGAAAAATATTTTTTAAGAGGTTACACTTTGAAAACTGTCATGAGTAATGCTTCCATTTTAGTTTAAATGATATGATTTGAGGTAATTGTACTGCAATACTCAATTTTCACTTGGACACGTACATCCATGTCTTTGATCCAGTAGTAGGCAGGTAAGCAAACCACCGATGGTGACCCACAGTACAGGACGTCAGGTACCATGTCACACACCGAGGGAAGATGCTGTCCTCTTCCCGACCTGCCTGTGGCTCCAAGGGGAGCCCAGAATGGCACTTCCTTAGTCCAGAGGGGAGTGATGAAGATGTTTCCATTTGTATTCCCCCCACCCTGATTTCTATTTGGACAAGACTGGGTGCATTCAGCGTGGTGAGGCCGTAGACTCTGATTTCTGTTTAGCTTACTTTCCGTGCCTAATTTTTGAACATGACGTTATACGTAGAACACAACTTCCAGGAATTCTTAAACTGTTTTATGCATTTTAAACACAAGGCATGTCTCTGGAGCTCCCCATGAACGGTGTTTAAGGCCATTATCACAGCAAGGGAAGAAAACTATAGACCAACATCCCCGATGCAGAAAATGGACTTGATGAGGTTGAACACCCTTTCATGGTAAAAAAAAAAAAACAAAACACCCAACAAACTAGGAATAAAAGAAAACTGCCACATAGGAAAAACCCACAGCTACACTCATTTATTGGGGAAAGAGTATAAACTTTGCCTTTAAGATAAGGAACAAGGCAAGGATGCCTACTCTAGTCACTTCCCTTGAGCTTAGGACTGGAAGTCCTAGCCAGAGCAAATTGGATACGAACAAGTTAGCTTGTCCGTCCGTAGGTGATACGATTTCATACATAGAAAATCCTTGAAGATGCCCCTCAAGAAAAACCCCCAAAAACTCTCAAGCTGTTAAGACAAATGATTTCAGCAAAGTTGCAGGATATAAAACACATAAAAATCAGTTGTATTTTTATACCATAACAATGACCCATCCGAAAAGGAGGTTAAAATAATAACCTAATTTACAATAGCATCAAGAAGAAAAAAATACTTAGTCACAAACTTATTAACCAAGAAGGCAAAAGACTTGTACACTGAAAGCTACAAACATTGCTGGAGAAAGTAAAATATACAAATAAAGACATCCCAAGTTCATGGATTAGAAAACTTAATATTGTTAAAATGGCCCAAGGACCAAAGTGACCCAGGATTCAGTGCAATCCCTGTCAAAACCTCAATGGCAAATTTTACAGAAACAGAACATCTTAAATTCATAAGGAATCTCAAGGGACCCCAAATAACCAAAGCAAGCCCGAAAAAGAACGTTTGAGACTCACATTTCAAAACATAAAGCATCAGTGATAAAGCTGATGTGCAACTTGGATAAAGACAGACAGACCGACCAGTGGAAACAGCCCAGCAATAAACTCTGCTGTGTAAGATCAGTCTTTGAGGAAAGGGTCATCTCTTAGGACAAGGTGGTGAAAGCTGTCAGGGGCTGGGTTCTGGGTCTCCTGGCTGCCGCCCAGGATGGCGTTGACCACACCTGACCCTGGCCTGAGTGCTACACGTCACAAACTGCCAAGGCCCGGGAGATGTGACAGGTAAGACAGCCCACAGAATGGGAGAAAGTATTGGGAAATCCTGTCTCTGGTTGCATATAAGAGACTCCCTCAGCTCTAAAACAACTCAATAAACGCCCCCCCCCCCCAATAATCCTGTAACAATAGGTAAGGCATTTGAATAGATAATCCTCTAAAGAAGATACACAAATGACCATTAAGTGTAGAAGAAGAGGTTCAGTATCCCAGATTGATCGTAAAAGAAACACAAACAAAAGCCACTATGAGGTACAACCTTGCACCCATGAAAACAGCTACCATCAAAGGAACAGAAAATACCAAGTTGGTGAGAAGGGGAGGCAGGGAGCTCTTGTGCTCAGTGCTGGGAATGGAACGGGGTGCCTTCATTACGGAGCACAGCACGGTGATCCTCAGCTAAAACCAGCCTCCCCACTTCTGGGTGCAGGTCCAGAAGAACTCCAAGCAGAATCTGGGAGATCTGCACCCCCGTGTCCATTGGCAGCAAGGGATGGAAGAAAGCCGCCCAGCGCCCGCTCACGGACAAGGAAGATGTGGCATGTGCGGCCACGGAGTGGAGCCTGCACAGCCTTGAGGAGGCAAACCCTATCCCAGCTGTGACGCGGATGGGCCCCAAGGGCTCCACAGCGAAATAAGCCAGCGGAGGGCTTATGCAAGAGGACAAGTGCGGCGCGATTCCACTCAGGTTAAACTCCTAAAACGTCAAAAACCACGGAAGCGGGAGAACGTGGTTGCCAGGGGCCGCGGGAAGCAGAGGGGGAGGGTGTAATAAACTGTTACACGGGGCACGGGAGCAACTTCCCAGGAGGCCCGAGGTCGGTAGCCCAGAGTGTGAATGTACTGAACGCTATGAACTGTAGCGTAGAAATGGAAGGTGGCGAACTGAGTGATTTTTAAATCGTAATTAATAAAATAAACCATAATTCAGCCCAGTGTTTGTCATTAGACACACACATTAATCATCTTAAATTTCACAACAAAGAAACAGTGGCTGGTGTAGATTTTTTTTTAAGTGATGCTGCTTTTTCCTAGAGCTGACTGGACTAAGTCGCACGTGAAAAGAAAATGCCTTGCTAATGGCCAGAATGATGGTCCTCATTCTGGCAGGTCACAGACACAATCCCTTCAATGACCAGCCGTGGCTTTGAAGGCCCAGGACTGGCAAGGGACACATTCAAAGAGGCTGACAGACAACTGTGCACTTGGATCTTCCAGGCAGGTGTCTTGGGGAAACGGCTCTGACGCAACATTGCAGAGGAAAGGGGCAGCGTGGCATCCCCGACGGGGAACTTGGCACTGACCCCACCTTTGCAGGTAATCAGGTCAGACAGGATGTCAGTTTAACATAAATCTCAATATTCGGCAGGACTTTCAGCTGGGATCCTTACGCGTGTAGTGTTTAGGGGGCTGGAGAAAGAAAGACGGGACTGCGGGGATGGCGGCGCAGTGACATAGATTCCAGCAGCAGCCAACACCTGACACAGCTCCGAGGACGAGGTCAGCCTCGCGGGCTCAAGGGCTCTGGATTCAGATTCCAACTTCTTCACCCAATCGACGTGTCACCTTGTACAAACTATGTAAATTCCGTGTCTCAGTTTATGTAGCTGCAATTAAGGCTAATTCTATTTCCTTCATGGATGAAAGTGAGGAAAATATAATAAAAGGATCCCCTGAGAGTGTTCAGCCCGGAACCTGGGAGAGAGTCCAGCACGGAGTGACACTCAAATGAGAATTTAAGTCTCTGGAAGCTCATCAACTTTGCCATTAAATTTCATTCTCACCTTGCAGGCCGGCGGGGAGGTGATGAATAAGCAAGTCCCATTTGGGCATGACAGGGGTTTGGAAAAAAACTATCATTCGTATCGTCTGCCATTTCCATTACATTTCCAACTAGTATTATTGGAGTGAATAGTTGTGGAAAATCAGAGACCAAATATTGCATTGTAGCAAATTAAAACCCTGTGCTGGCCATCAAATTATGAAAAACAGCCTGCAACCTGGAAATTACCATCATCGAATTAACAACATCACGGTCGCAGCGATGAACTAGGTTCAGTCCTCCATCCGGAGAGCAGCAGCCCTGAGAGAGAGGAGCTCCCGCGTGCGGCAGGGCCCTTGGCGGGACCCACTCAGCTCACTGGGCCGAGGGTTTGTTGAAACTTGTGCTCTTGACCCCTTGGGCAGGGGGCTCAGAGCCTCTCCGAAGGGCATTGGCCGCCTGCGCGCCGCTGCTCAGCGTCTGTTGGAGGTGCAGGGAAGCATCACCCGCTTAGGGGAGCACGGTGGCTCCTGGTACCTCGCACCTTGGTCTTCGCTTGGGTGTCAAGGGGAAGGCGGACAGCTCGGTCATGGTCACCGGGTTGCTGGCAGAGGGCGGGTGAGCCTTTGCAGGTTTGTATTTCGGGCACTAGGTCGCCTTCCATCGGAAACGTGGGGCGTTCCCGGACCACGTCGTGGGCGAGAGGCCTGCAGAGGGTGGGAGGCAGCAGGACTCTCGGCACCAGCAGGGTGAGTTCACATCACTGCAGCCACGTGGCGATGGTTCGGGAAGACTCGGGAAGTTCCTTCCCTGCTTCCCACGAGAGGAGAGAGGTTGAGCAAATGTGGCCTCAGCGAAGGCAGCTCTTCAGAGTCGGAGCCCCTCAGGCTCAGGGCTGAGAGGTGGGGCCCCAGTCCCGCGCCTCCCCCAGGAGCCGGCGGGCAGCCTCGCTTCAGCCGTGTTCAGCGCTCGCGGGAGGGAACAAGGCGTGTAAGTGCCTGGTCGCTTTCCGTGAGGCCTGTGGCGTGGGCAGGCTTCCTGTGGGCTCAGTGGTCCCGTCCAGATGCCCTGACCTCAGAACGTAGCTGCATGTTGGCAGAAGGGCTGTTGCAGGAGCAACCAGGTAGGATGAGGTCTCACAGGACTGGGATGGGGCACATCCAGTATGACTAGGGTCCCTCTAAGAGCATGACGTGAAGACAAGACAGAGCCAATGGCCCCGTGTCCATGGAGCTGCCAAGAAGGGACACCCAGGGTGCCCGCACCCCCCAGCACACAGGAACAGGCGAGGAGTCCCTCTAGCGTGGCCCTGCTGTCACCTTCCTACACTGATGGCAGACGGACCTCCAGCAGCAGCCGTGAGAGCCCATCGTGCGCTGGGCCCTGGCTGCGCTCCCGCGTCCCGGCCCAGCGCTGCCGGTGCAGCGAGCACCTCCCTCGGTATCCCGGGGGCTGCGGCGCCTGGCCCTCCTGCCACCCGCAGACCCGCCACGTGTAAGAGATGAGCCCTGTCAGCCGCCGGGACCCTGCGGATGGGAAGGTGCCCGCTTCTTAATGGAAAAGAAACTTGTACACTTGATCTGTGCAGCTTCTCGTAGGACCGAGCGAGCAAGACTAATACTTATTCATGAGCCATCTCAGCTCTACGCTAAAGCCACTTCCCTTCAATACTTTGAAAGCCATACAGCAGGTAGTGTAAAGAATTCGCAAACCTAGTCTAGCAAATCCCTTTTAAACCTGAGAGATCTATGCAGGCGAGGAAGTAGGACCAGAAAAAAAATTTTTTTTTCTGTTTAAATCGCTTGTTGGATCAAGAAGGTTTTTTCTTCCTTTATAAGAAACGAGCCATCTGCCTAGCTGGAGCCACGAGCCGCAGTTGAACACTGTCGAAGGGAGGACGTGCCAGAGGCTGGACGGGACGCAAGTGCAGTGACCTGACAACCCCAGACACCAGCTTAGCCCTCGTGCAAGTTACGTTCATACTCCTCTTGCGACAAACCCACACGAAGTAATTGCTTTGTCCTCAGCACCGTGCTTGAGCGTTCAGGAGGTGAAATCCCGAGTTCATAAGCCTTACCACACCTAGAGGCTCAGTTCCAGTTCCATTACTGCCCTGCATGACCTTCCCGGGCCGTGCAGGCGCCACACGCTCCGTGGCCCTAGATTGTGTGCCAGCTGCAGACCGGCTGTGGGAGGGACAGGCGTGGGGGCCGGCGGCACGAGTGGCTGTCGGGTGGTGGTGCCTGACACCCGCCCCATGGAGTCTGGATACAGTGGAGCCCCGCAGTCCCGCGAGAGGCGTCGGGCCAGTTACTCCCACCCCGAGTGCCACGTTAGTGTCACAGTGGAAATGACGCCTCCCTGGGAAAATGGCAAACGTGGACTAGACTCAGCGAGAGCTCTGCCTTTCTGTCGAGTTGCTAACCGTGTCTCATCTGTGTTAACTGCCTGATGCTGTCACAGAAATTCTCTGAAAAATGAAGTGCCCAGTACCTTTAAGGTGGGAGCTGCTGCCTTTCACCCGGATCTGGGGGTATTCCTCTCAAGGTCGCTGATGGAAGGGCTCAGCATTTAAGCTCAGGACTTTGACAAAATGTCAAGAATGCAGGCCTTTCGCCCACAAATGCTCCTTTAAGATTGGGAGACCGATATGCGGAAAGGTGCATCTTTAGCATAAAAGTTCTGCCCCCAGGGTTGAAGACAGCAGTGTTTGGGGCAATGACAGCAGGTGCCTTTGGACTGGGCAGACCTCACGCACGTTGTGTTTCTGCAGAATGCCATCTTCTCGGAAGAAGCAAAATAAAGCCATCTGGCCCTGAGCTCTTAAAATAAACTTGGCTTCAAGTTCTTTTCCTAAATGATCTTTTATACGACTGTTTTTCCTAATAAGGATGTAAAGAACTTGATGTTTCTTCATTACTGGGAGAGGAGAAGTGTAGTAAAGGAGTCTGCTGGCCCCAGTGTTCCCCCTGCAGGTTTGGGGCCTTGCGTCTCTGAGGAGGATGGGGTGGGGCGCATGCCGGGCGCAGGGAAGGTGCTTCACCCGCGTTCTCCCTGCGGAGGCCGTGGTCTTCCAGGCGTGCAGGTGAGGGGACCATGCTGAGACGGAAGCCCCGTCCGGTGCTGTGGGGGCCCAGGCCCTTCCTCTGACCCCGCCCGGGTTGCAGGCGGGAAGGATGCCGCTGCATCTCGCTGAAAACAGGGACCGTTTTCCCTGCTGCTTTGGATGACCAGTGACAGAGTGTGGATTTAGTTACATGTCAACACACAGCGGGAGACAAAACAGAGGAGGGACAGCAGCGCTGAAGTCATCTCCGTGCGGTGGACAGCAGGAAGGTGGCGCCCGCCATGGGGGACAGATCGATAGCAACCAGGTTTTATGGCCATTAGCGCCCTAATTGAATTATCCGCCATCTAGAGCTCTGGGGGGATGGGGCGCACTCGCCATCAGTCACCTCTCATGCGACACCGGCCAGATGTGGCCAAGTGCGGAGGCCATAACGGAGCTGGGAACAAACACGGCATTCCACCCGTGACGCATCTGCGCGCCAAGCACGGGTTTTCTGAGCTATTCCCGCTTTCCCACGTGTTGCCAGTGGCCCGTCTTCACCAGGAGTTCGTCCCAGTGGAAGGAAAATGTATCACGGGCGGGGGGACGCTGGAAAGTGGAAAATGAAAAGGGACTAAACCAGACACGACTGGGCATCACTTCGGCCCACAATGTGTCCTTCGCCGGCATCCGAGGAGGTAAGCAGCACCCCCAGGTGGCAGGGACACGAAGGGGAGGTGTCGACCCCAGCGTGCCCTTCCACAAACGCTGCTCCGCCCGGAGCCCCGGCTCGTGGGTCCGTCTGCAGGAGTTCGAGCAGGCTCAGCACGTCCCGCCTCACCCGCGCACCCCGCAAGTTCTCCTTTGTGGGCTCCCCTCCGGGCCATCTTCTCTGAACCCCACGTGTGCTTTTGGGGGAAGGGGACAGGGAGGTCTGAAATAAGTGACCCCCGCTTTGTCCTCGTCTAAGCCACGCCGGCCTTCCAGCGGCTCCTCAAAGCCATGGGGTTGGTTCCTTCACACCTCGGGCCTGGCCTGTGGGCCTTCCTGCCCGAGCCGGGCACACGCACCTGCCCGGAGTGTGGGGCTGACATGCCTCCCCGGCAGGCTGCACGCGCCGTTGCCTCATTTCACTGGACCTGAAGAAGCCCCCGTCACACCCGCCTTGGGGCTGTGGTCTGTCTCCCTGCAGCACCCCCGGCTCCCAGAAGGGACTGCACAGGCAGGAGCGGTCCTTACCTGCCACGTGGCTGAAGCTGGGGACACTCGTGGGTGGATCAGCCTGCTTCCAGGGCTCCCCACCCATCCTCACGGTGGCCCTGAGGGCTCATGTCATCCCTCCTCCTGCACAAGGGCGCCTGGGGGTCTGTCACCATGTCTTCACGGAGATCATGCAGCCAGCACGTGAGAGTTGAAATTCAAACCCAGTCCTGGGTCGTCCGAGCCCTTGTATTTTTTCTGTTTGGTTGGGAATTTCCACAGACCATCCCTTAATTATTGTCTCTGGTTTCTACCTGGTGTCTATCCCCAGGGAGGCTGGCAGCTCACTGGGGACAGTAACAATGCCATGTGTGTTTCTTTCACCCCCTTCCACCCTTCGCATCGACCGTGCTGACAGTATGCACGCACGCACGCAGTGAGTACTCTTTGATCAATAACACCTCCTCGTCAGCAGTATTGTAAAAGCACACTCACATCATCATGCCTCTGAACTAAGGCAAGTCTGCATGTGAAACAGGTTACGACCTCCTCATTTCTGCCGAACTAGACGGGAAGCAATTCCGTGCAAGTTACGTGGACACAGCAGGAGGGCGACGTGAAACACACGTGGATGTGGATGCTGCTCACGGAGTGTTTGCCCAGTGCGTTTCCCGGGGGCCCGAGGCGGAGGGACCCTCTTACATTCCCCCAAGGAGCTGCGCTGGCGGGGGAAGCAACCCTGATGCAGGCAGACGTTCCCAACCAAGGCAACTCGTGCTGTACCTGGACGTGCGGACGCAGGGAGGAGGGGAGGCGGGCGGAGCAGCCAAGTCAGCCGGGGAAGCGGCTGCCGGGCGTGTGCAGGGACCTGCGGGAGGCGCCTGGTGAATCCCGAACCTCGGTTTCCCCGCCCCTTGGAAGTGCTGGGAAGGCCAACCCACCGGGGTTGCTGTAGAAAATGCCGCCTGTTGGCCCCCAGGGGCAGCCAGAGGTGACTCGCTGGCTGGCCCCAGAGTACCAGTGTCTCCAGTTTCCTGCAGTCGCTCCCGCCTACCCGTCAGGGAGGACTGAAGACGAGGAGTATGAAGCTCTGTAATTACGCAGCGCCCAGGGAACTCGAGGACTCGGCAGCCCCCTAATGGCATTCTCATCGCTCCTGCTCACCTGGAAAGGCCACCCTGCTGCTGGAACGGGGCAGAGCGGGCAGTGCTAGGTGCCAGCACCCCAGCAGGGGCTCCTGCCAGCTCCCCCAGCCTGGCGGCGGTGGGGGCGTCTGGCTTCCTGATGGCCTGCTCCACGCACAGCGTCCCGGCTCCGCCCCGGCCAAGACAGCAGTGTTCCGAGGACGATGAGATGCCAGTCCATGGGCACCAGGCAGCGGCCGGTTGTCCCCAGTGTCACGTGCCCACCAGGGTATTTTGGGGCAGCGGGTCCGCAGAGTCGAGCCGGCGGTGCTGTTAAATCTGACAGCGTCTTGGATTCAGCTGCTCTCCACCAAACGGTGGGCCTGA
This sequence comes from Noctilio leporinus, assembly GCA_004026585.1. Classification (NCBI taxonomy): domain Eukaryota; kingdom Metazoa; phylum Chordata; class Mammalia; order Chiroptera; family Noctilionidae; genus Noctilio; species Noctilio leporinus. Next base: position 56,209 of record PVIW01005029.1, read on the forward strand.
ACCAAAGCTGTTCGCCCTGGTTCGGACACGTGACTGCGACGGACAACTGAGGGGTGTGCCCACGTTTTCGGACGGAGAAGAGGAAGCAGACGAGGGACAGAATCTAGACACGAAGAGGCCCTGCGTGTTCACCCATTTGCCGTCCGTTCAAAGCGCGTCAGCTGACTCGAAATTCCTTGCCCACCTGGGCAAACCGAAGCTCTCCTGAGGTGTCCCCACAAAGGTGACAACTGTGGGGGCAATGGACTTCCACGCGCATCCCGTGTGACTCCTGTCGACTCTTGCGTGAGAGCCTCCCACGCTGCCGTCAGACATGTCAGAGCTTAACGTGAAGATGCCCCTCCCCGGCCAGCCCCTGCGCCGGGTTCCGTGCGCCGGGTTCCGTGCTGGGCCCCGTGGGATGGGCCCAGGGATTCCGGAAGGCAGGTTGCACTGCCTCCTGCCCCTCTGGCCACGGGGCCACAGCGGCTCCTGAGCCACGTGCAGCCAGTTTTCCCCAGATCACACCTTTCCCGTGACCCACTGTCCGCCCTGCCGGCTGGTGCGTCACCCGTCCGGGGGCCCCTGCAGCCAGGCGCCAGAGGGAAGCCTCCCGGGTTCCAGTACGCACTGGCGATTCTGGGCTCTTGTAAAATCCTTCAGGACTTTTCATGAGGTTCAGCAATGTTCCGACTTCTCTCTGCAACCGTCAAAGTCAGTGACTTCTTTGTAATCCATCCGTTTTCTCCGCCTTTTCTCTGTGTTGTCAAAGGTGCTTTTGACGTGTTCCGACACCCTCTAAAGGTAGTGGCGATGGAACTTACTGTGCGGTGCGGCCTGACAGCATCAGTTTGGAGAAGGGGCTCTTTATGTCTGTTCACCTCTTTCAAGTTATTTACCTTAAATACAATTTTAGAAGCGTCCTGCTAATCATGGCAGCATCGTTTTAAAGGCTAACTCGGGGATGATTGGTTCAAGTGAAACACGAAGCTCTGTTTCAGAATCTAAAATGAAAAGAGTCATCACCGCAGCCTTACCTTGCAAGGGAATTGACAGAACTGCGGAGCCCGTCCGTTCCAGCCCTGGTTCGTAGCCACAACGAAAAAGGAAGAAGCGCAGCCTGGCAGCCCAGGGCGTCAGGGTGGAGCGAGGGGCCCCAGCTCACGTCCGCAGCTCTGAGATGCCACCGTCATCTCAGGGTGGCCAGCAACTCACTGGGGACTCTCTCCTCTGAAGCAGATGAGCTTTCCTTCCTTCCTTCCTTCCTTCAGCATCGACGGGGCGTCCTGGGTGGGCAGCTTGGACAAGGGGCCCGGTGGCGCCCCGGCAGCTGGGACCCCGCAGCTTGTGTTTCCCTCCAGATGCTGGCAGTGGGCTCGGGGCGAGTGGGGCTGGCACGGGTCCGAGGGGAGCAGGGGGCTTCAGGGGCGGCTTCTCCAGCCTTTCTGCGGCCATGTGACCACACACGCCCCTGTGCCCTGCGCGCTGGGGAGCGGACACCGGTGAGTGCCTTTCCCCGCCAGGACTCGGCAGAGGTCAGGTGCCACACGTGGTCCAAGGCCACACGGAACCTTTGTTTGGCGCCCGCCCCTCAGCGACTGATACAGGGGAGGGGGAAGGTCGTGGCTGGTGTCCCAGGCAGTTGCAGATCCGAAAAGATACATGGAAGGAACCTGCGAACTTTGAAGTTTTAAAAATTGAGGCATCATTTACTTTGTCAACTCAGCCCCGTCTTCCCTTTTTGAAGGGGCTGTTCTGTCCTGCGTCCTGGTTCCCTGGTTCCTGTCCGGCCTGCGAGGCACCTCCTGCAAGGACCCACCTGCTCCGTCCCTCGCGGTTCACCTTCCCCCAACCAGCCTCCTGTGTGCAGCGCGGGAGCTACCAGCCTGTCTCCGCCCGGCACCGGTGCCCATGCCCTGGTGACAGCCGTGTCTCGGAATTAACCGGGACGTGTTTAAAGCCTCTGCTGGCGGCCAGGCCTGGCGGAGCCTCCCCTGGACTTGTGTAGCTGGCCCTTGCGAGCCACAGCTCTGTCACTGTGCTGCCAGCCTCCCCCTGCAGCCCCTGTTGGCCTTGAACTCACGGAGGACAGAGCCGGTGGCAGGCCCAGGGCCATGGCGCACCACACAGGGGTCGGGTGGCCCTTGGTTGTGCGGGGCTGTCCTGTGCACTTCAGCGGGCTCAGTCTCGGCCCTGCCTTCTCTCCCCTCCTTGCCTGCCCCACCCTCACCCTCGTGGTGGCAACTGCTGACAGAAAGTCCCCAGATACTGCCCCCTGGGTGGAGGCAGGGCCGTGCACCGTGTTAGTCAGGTGCCTTTTCCATGCGGACACTCGCTAAGTATTTGTGGAAGAAAACATGACCGATGGAAACACCCACTCGAGACGGACTTCATGTACGAGCTGCTGAAAAATCAAGCTCCTTTCTTTCGGTTCTCGCTCCTCCTGGGATGGCTCACACAGCTGGCGCTCCGTGTGTGTCGGAGGGACGGACACGTGTCCCCCCAGGTCAGTCCCTTGGGAGGGTCCAGGTGAGGGGGTGGGGAATTGTCCTATTGAGGGGGAGTTAGTTTAAAGCAAACAAAACATCTCTTGGCTGTGGGACCAGGAACCAGGAAATTCTTGCTGAGAAGGACATGGTGTTTGTGTCCCCAACCGCTAGTTCTCCCTTCCTTTGCGGGACCCCGGCAACCCGTCTTTTACGTGCTGATGCCAGAAACTTCTGCCCGCGGGCCTGGGTCCTTCCCACACACGGGTGGGGGCCAAACGCCAGGAGGGTCGAGGGGTATCCAGGTGGTCACACCTGGCTCCCGCGAGGCCCTGATGACGGTGGCGGTCTCAAATGTGGCCGAGGGTGTGGTCGCTGAGCGTGGACGATGCAGGTTACTGCTGGTCTCCGTGGCCACACTCGCACCCTCTTGGGGTCGGGGGTTCTGGGCGTGAAACTGGTTAGCCCACCTCTCTCTCCTCGTCAGGCTTACGGTGGTCCTAAATGAAGGTTCCCTCCCTGTGCTAACAGTGCAGACTGCCGCTCTGTCCCCTAGGTGGTCGCCCTGCTGGCCAGTGGCTCTCAAGGCCCTGCCCCTCCCGGGCCGCTGCGCAGCCTCTCCTCCCACGACGGCGAAAGGCGGGGGTGGGGAGTGCAGAAAACAACAGGTTAATTCATGTTTTCCCCGAACTTTACACAGTTGTTCTCTTCTGCCAGGTCTACAAAATATCGGCCACAAAAACCTTTCCCGGAGAAGGACGGGGTGTCACATGCGTAGTGTGAGTGTAACCATGGTAACCCACAAATGCCACCAATGTGTGTGTTTCATACACAAATGAGGGGACAGCTGTGGAGTCGGCCTGGCTGCCAGCGTGATAATAGATGTGCGCCAGGATGGCCGCGGGTCAGAAAACGATCCCTCATTTATCTTCATCAGAGCCTTCACGTCGAACCGACCCCGAAGCTGGGAGGCGCGGGGATGAGCTCCAGGGTGAACGTCCTTAGCGCAGCAGCACCTTGGGGGGGACGCTGCCCCCTCGCCCCCCCGCGAGGTCCTGGACCTCCAGAGGGGTCGCTGCTGGGCGAAGCCGCCTCTCTGGCCCCCCCCCCCCCCCGTGACTTTCGTGTTTTAAGGGGAATGGTGCCATCCAAGTTCCCCGTTGAGCTGAGCTCGGCCTCCCCCAGCTTTCTGCAACCTGCTGGTGACAGCAGGGAGCCCTCCCGTCCCCTTCGCGCCGCCCTGTCCTGTTAGAGGTGGGGAACCGGCTGGCAGGTTCCGGAGCCCCGTCAAGACCACCTGGCTATGACCAGCAGTAGCCTGCTTCCCTGCCAGTGACATGCGGTCGCTAACAGAGCCCACCTTCGTAGACCGTTGGAAAACACTCAGCAAGTGAAAAATACGCAAGCCTGCGAAGTGTTTCTTTAAAAAACCCACTGTAACCATGTTGAAAATCCAGTTACGAGTAACCATAACGTCTGGAACTCTATTCCACATGATGGCCATAAACCCCTTACCGTGCATGTGCCTACGTAGAGGTTTGAGGACTCCACCCTGCAACGGAACATGAAGCCGGTGGATGATAATATGCCGGGACAAGAAAAACTTAAACGATATGCAGGAAGACTTGTGGAACGAATGGTTCCCTGGGTCACCAAAGTATTGCATTTTACAGATAGGTTTCTCTTCCGTCTCTAGTCCGCACTTGGAGCCAAAAAAGAGAATAGATGCCTTATTGACTTCGTCTGTATCATCATAATTTCTTCCTGAATAAAATATTAAAGCTCTGTTCATGAGCTGAAGATACTTCCATTGTTCCCAGAAACCAAAATATCACTTTAAAAGGGAATATGCTGTAGCTCCAGATGGGCTTAACCCAAAATAGCTGTTCAGCATAATAATTTGTCAGTTCAAAAATTAAACACAGTGTTCGAGCAACCTTACCTTAGTGCTCAAGGGACCCCGTCACAGCTATCATTTTGTAATGTAAAAATAAATGATTAGAAATTACGAATATTTAGTAAAAGCAGCACCCAGGTCCCATAATGTATCATGTTTTATTTATGGCTTACAGCTTATTTATGGTAAGATAACAAGCCCACTGTTCTGTTTATTTATATCATACCAAACTGGCTTGGGAAGTAGCCATGTGACTCTGTAGGGCACATTTTCTGTTGTCCCTGCCGGGTGTGTTCCCATCAGTGTCGCCGCTGGAGAATGTGTGGCGGGTTCCCCAGGGGTTCGGGTCAAGAAGCCGGGCTTCACAGGGCCAACCAGAGAGGGGTCCATGGTGGCCGTCCCCTCGCTTTTGGGGAACCCCAGGCATGACCCAGAACTGCTTGTGCTGCGGTTCAGAAACCGAGTCTGCAGCTGGATGCGGCCTAAGGTTTTCTTCGACCTTTTTCTAGTAAGTGCTTTGTTCCTTGTACGGACCCAGCAAAGAGCATTCAGCTTCCTTTCACTAGCCCTTCCGAATAAAGATTTCACCTTGACCGGACCACCGACAGAGATAAGTTCCCACAAAGGGGAAGCTTTGGTGTGCTTAGAAAATCCCTAGGCAGTAACTTGACAATAAAGTGCTTTTTAACCTAGTTTGCAAATATCAGCTGCATTTTATGACTAGCCCTCAAGTCCATAATGAAGACAGGATCAAGGCTTGGGTCACATAGGAGTTTGTTGTAAAATGTGTTACTTTCTAATTTCGCAGCAATGCTCAGACAGAAGGGTGCCCTCAGCGGTAACATTTTCTTTCTTAAGTTTGGCTCAATCCATGTCTCACCCCCTGGGAAAAGGCTGCCTTCTGTGTAAAAGTTGCTGAACCAGCAAAAACATCTCAGGGAAACGTGTGAAACGGCAGAGGAACATCTGCTGCCCGCCCCTCCCCCCAGACTGGAGCCCTCAAAACAATGTTGTCTTTTTTCCCCCTTTGGTTGTATGTTATGTCCCTTTCTGCGACTACATGGAACCCAGGGGCCAACACCGCCCCTGAACAGGTTCTCTTTCCCCTCAGCGGAGCTGGGGGCAGGCAGAAGGGGAGCCCCGGGCTGGCCTGCCCACCCGCCCACCTCCTGCCCAGCAGCCGCAGGGCCCCCGCAGGTGAGCAGTGCAGCGTCTGTGAGGTCGGGCAGGGCAGAAACCTCGCTGCTTCGGGCCCGTTCCGTGCCAGCTGCCCAGTCCCTGTTCTGTCCCTCTCCGGGGCCCAGGAAGCCCGTGGGTCCGTCACCTGCATTTCTACCCGTCAGCCGCCTTCACAGCTGGAGAAACGTGGACTGGACAGTGTGCAGCTGCGAAGGTCAACTACAACTCCCTCCCCATGGCCAGCACGTGTGAGCAGGAGGCAAAATGACGGAGGAAAGGAAGCAGCTAGAGGTGGAGGGTGGAAGTTGCTGTCCGCCTCCCTTCCACGGTTTCCCCTGGGGCGTGAATGTGGCCCAGATGCCCGCAGCCAGGTTGAGGGCCGGGGTGCTGTGAGGGTTCCACAGTGTCGCAGAGAGAGGGGCTCCCCGGGAAAGGTGTGGGCAAGCCACGGAGTCCCCAGACAGAAACACTGCGCCTTTATCCCCTTTTCTGAAGGTCTATTGTGAAGGGCAGGCTCCAGGCTTTTCACACTCCCCCTGTGAATGGAGGGCCCACATCTGCCAAGGGGCTCACATCTGCATGCAAATCAGGGGCGCGGGGGCCCCTGGGCCCAGAGCCAGGCGCCGCAGCCGCCCAGGACCGCGCTGGCCAGGTCCCCCCCCCTGAACTTGCCCCCCTTCTCGCCCTGGCTCTGAGCAGGGAAGCCCTGCGCTCATTCCGCGAGACTCATCCTGTAGCCGGTGGTGTGCTGCCCAGGCAGATGGCATGTCACCACCACGCTCAGAAAACCCTGCCAGCCTAACCCGGCAGCAGGACCTGCTGGGAGCCGCGTCCCGCTTGGCCGGCGCTGCCTGGGTCCGGGGCACCCAGCCCTGCCCGTGGGGTTCAGGCGCCGCAGCCCAGCACACCCGCTCGCTCTTCCTGCCCTGCTCCCTGGGCGCCGGGTCCTGCGCTGGGGGCCGGGGCTGCGGCGCAGGGGCCCGCGGGCAGCAAGGTGCCCTCTCCCTGCCCAGCGCCCAAGTCTCCGGCGCGGCGCCCCTCCGCCGCCGGGTCCTCCCCGCCCGCCAGGCAGGCTCCCGGGACGAGGCGGTGGCCGCCCTCACCCCTCCCTGCGCAACACCAAGGACGAGGCTGGAAAACTTTTCTCCCTCCCACCCGGGGCCGGCGGGCAGCGCAGCGCGGCCGCTGCGGGCGCGGGAGAGGCTTCCCCGACCTTTCAGCCTCGCCGGCCGCCCCGAGCGCAGGACGCGGGGGGCGGGGGCTTGTCCCACTTCCACGGGCCACGGCGGCGCGCAGGGTCACGGAGCTCGGACTTCACACTCGGCGCCTAGAGAATGACGCCCCGTGTCCTTTTCTTGACGCGCAAGGCCGCCGCCAACACGCCGTCCCCCATCTCTCCGCAGCCCCTCTCCCTCCCTGTCCTCTCCTCCGCCCGGCCCCTTTCGGCGCCCCCCGCCCCCCACGGCCGGTCCCGGGCATCACCGCCCCCGCGGCGGGCGCGCCTCCTGCCGCTGCCTGGCCCCTTTGGCCCGGCCTTGCTGGCGGACGGAGGCTGGTCCCTCCCCTGTGGGGTCTGGGGGTTTGAGGGAGATTCCTGTCCCCCGACCTCGTCATCTCCCCAGCTCGGCGAGCCGCGCCCCCTCGCCGCGTAGGCCCGCGGTCTTACCAGCGGCCCCAGACCCTCCGGGGCCCGCCAGGCGGCCAAGTTCGCCCCCACCCGCCCTCGCCGCAGCCCACCCTCCCGCCGCTGCGCGCTCGGCCGGGGCACTTACCGGGGCGCGGCCGGCGGGTGGGGGCGCGCACGGACCAGCCCGGCGGCGGCCGCGGGCGGAGCGGGAGGAGGTCGGGCTGAGCGCGTCCCCCGGGCCCGCAGCGCGCGGCTACCGGGCGGGGCAGGGCTCCAGGGCCCGAGGCGAGGCGGCCCCGGAGCAACAGCTGCCGCCGCCTGCGCTCGACCCGGCGCTCGGGGACCGCGCGGAGCAGGAGGGCGGGGAGGAGGGTGCGAGCGTGGGGTGCGGCGGCGGGCAGCGTGGGCCGGGTCCCAGGAGGGGCCCGGCGCCGGGGGGGCCACGGCCCGCTGAGCCCGCCGGCCCGGTCCAGGCGCGGGCGCTCGGCCTCGCTGGCTCCCCGCTCGCGCGCCGGCAGCCTCGGCTGGGGCGCCCCGCTTTGTGCGGCGCAGCCGGCGAGCACCTGGTGTAAGCAAAGGCGGTCAGCTGATGGGCGGCGCGCCGATTGGCTGCTCCGCGGCCCCCGCCGCCCGGGCCGCGGCCCCGCCCGCCGCGAGCTGGCCCCGCTGCGCCCGCCCCGCAAAGGCGCCGCGGCCCGGCTCGGTGTCGGGGGAGCCCCGCCGGGCCGGGAGGCAGAGCGCGGCCGAGGGCGACCCACACAAAGCCCGAGCCGCGAGGCGCGCGGGGCACAAAGGGGCGGGCGCTCTGCGCAGCGCGGAGGGCCAGCCTCGTTCCCGGCGTGCCAGCCGGCGGTGCGACACGCGTGGCCGTGAGCTGGTCCGCGCCCCGCCGCGGGCAGGAGTAGCACCCGGCGGCCGAGCTCAGACCCGTCCTCTCAAACTTTGGAATCCCAGCCGCTGGTTTGCTCGGTGCAAAAGTTGTGTCCAGACAGCGGAGGGCCCCGCAGTCTGTCTGAAGTGGGAGGCGTCCGAGCGCCAGGGCGGGGGTCCCTCCCCAGGCCGCGTCCCAGCTTCCAGGCGGCCACTCCAGTGAAGCCCCGGGTCCTGGTCACTGGGAGCCTTTCACACTGGAGCCCTGTTGGCTCCTTATTGGCTCCAACTGAACAACGTTGGGCAAGAGAATGAGGCGACATTTCCTCCTGATGTCCTAGCCCAGAACTTCGGGGGGATTTGGAGAGGCATTATTATATAGTCCTCTTTGAGTTCCTTCCAGACCTGGTGCGAATTTAATCCAACCACCCAGTTACCTTCCATTTGGACCCCTGTGGGCGCCTTGCGGGATCTTTCATGTGGACGCCTAAGGAACATTGGATGCTCATGTACGTGTGTCTGCTGTACGGGGTCCAGAAACTGAGCAGGTCCCGTGTAGAAGATTAAGAGGATCAAGAACTTCTAAAGTGAGTTGAGTCTCCCGAGAGTTGTCCTCTTGTCCCTGTCGCCCTTTCTTCCCCGGATTCCAAGCGCCTGGAGTTTGCCTGCAGGAAGGTGGGCCTGTGGTGGGAATCCGGAGCTTGTGAAAGCAGGCAGACAGCGCAGGGTCCTGAGGCATCTCCCTTGGGTTCTTTGGCCTGTCACGTGCCCAGGGGGGCTCTTTGGCCTGTCATGTGCCCAGGGGGGCTGTAGGGCCGCCGGCTGGGGTGGGGTGGGTGGGCAGTGGAAGCAATTCCCGCTGGTGAGGAGGGACTGTCCCCAGGCCGCGAGCTCTGACCCGGCCTCCAGGCTGGAGGACGGACTTCGTAAAAAGGGGGCTGACACCCAGCTAAGCAGAAACCAGGCTCGTGGTTCCTGGCCGCGCCGTGCCTCGCGGGCCTCCCCATGACAGCGCGTGTCTGAGCCTGGAGAGCAGGTGTGTGAGCTGTGTGTCTCTTTGCCATGTTTAGTCTCTTCCTGGGGCTGAAACAAAGCGTGGTGAATAACAGTGGCTCCTCCAGAGGGTTCCGCTGGTTAAGTGAGGAGTGAGAGTCAGCGTGGAAACACTTCGTGTCGTGGTTTTATCTATTTATTTTTAACCAGGTGGGGAGGGCAGAGGTGGGGCAGGGGTGGGGCAGGCCCAGGCAGAAGGGACCCTCCCCATCAGGGACATGTGGCTGTCTGTCCGGTGCCTCCCCCCTTTCTCTCCCCTGCACTTGGGTCCTTCGGATTCACGCGGCCACACGCCGCTGGCGGTGGGCATGCTGGGGACACAGCACTAACTTGTTCAAGCTCAGGTGCGTGGTCCTCATAGTTCCTCCTGCCGCGTTTCACGGGGGGTTGGCGGACTCTGGCCCTCAGCGCCTGCCTGGGCTCACATAGGACAGTTCTGTGGCTGCCCCGTGGCAAGGCTTCATGTAGTTCCTGGCGAAGAGCATTTGACAAGGTGAGCTTGAGGCCTTCCCAGCCGGCGGTGAAGCTGAAGCAACAAAGTCATCATCGGTCCAACAGGGGAATGAAGAGTCCGCAGAATGGACAGGTGACGTAAAATCCTGAAGACAGCAGCAGCTCCATGAGCCACCAAGAGGTCATCGGTTGTTCTCTCTCCCGCAGGAGGGGAGGGAGGAGGCAGCTCTGCCTGTGTCGGGCACTCACCTGGCTCCGGACAGAGGGATGCTGTCAGCGGAGCCAGGCAGGCGGGGGGCCTGGTGCTTGGGTGAGGGTGGTGGCTGCACCTCGGAAAGACTGCTGGGGGCCCCGGGAGGCCACGGAAGCCCGCGTCGCATTTACCGTGTCTGAACTTTGACCCAGCAATTGGAAACAGGGCGAGTTGCCTGCATGGGTCACTGGTCCCCGATTTTAGGAACTGCCATTTTATAACTCTGCAGAGGTGTCTCAGGATGAGGCTACCCGCTGACTCTTTCAAAAACCCCTGGTCATGGGCAGCCAGCCCATCTACGGACCAGGACAACTCAACCACGTCGCTTTTGTTTTTGAGAATGCTCAGATCCCTCGCAAGCACTCTCAGTGAGCTCAGCCGGTCCTGGGGTCCCCAAACGTACTTGTCGAGAAGGACTTTGTGTTCATAGTTACTTATTTCAGTCCCTGTAGAGGTGGTGGGGGCTTGGAGGAGAGAGGAAGCAGGTGGGGGTCCCCAGGGGTCCCAGGGAGGAGCTCACCCAGGTGCTGACCATGTGGGGACACTGGTTCCTCGCTGCCCCCCCCCCCAGGCTCTTTAGCTTCCGTTTGAAGAAATGTTCTAATTGGCATCAGCTTAATTATACTGCCTGTGTGGTAAATGAAGGGACACAAAGAAAAATGAAACTTTAATCTTTTAAAAGAGCTATATTTTCAGCGCAAAGTTATAACATTGTCATTTCGAACCCCGTTTTTCAAAGAGTGAAACTGTGTCTCTCTGATGGGACTGTTAAGTGCCGGTACTCAGCATTCTTTCTGGACTTTGAATTCATGTTACAGTTTCGAAACACCCACCGCCAGGCTCTTAGAGGACGAGGAGGCTGCAATTAATTTATGAGGGGATCGTTGGGACTTTCACACCAGATGTGGTTTTTTTCCTAAACGTTTTTGACAAGCGAGTGGGTTTGCTACATATTTTATACATACGTTCTGCTCCAGTTTTGCGCTGCCTGCAACAGCATTCCAACACAAAAAGGTCCTGGCCGAGGTTTCGTAATTAAACTTATTTTAGCATTTATAAATATCCAGTAATGTGACACAGAAGTAAGGTGTCCAGCCACCTCGGTTTGCCTGGGACTCTGAGCTTTAGACCCGAAAGTCTCACATCTCAGAGCGCCTCCGTCGGGGCAAAGCAGGTCTGCCTGTAGCTCCACACGGCGCGAATTGGTTGCAGTTTTCGTTGGGTTACACCGGACACCCACCAAATCGTGTCCTCTAGCTTCACTGGCTTGGAATCCTGTTGCCACCGGGGAACTCACTCGCTGCAGAGCCTTAGACACCATCTAATCCGCCCTCCTTTTTCACAGATGAGGAAACCAGGCCCGAGAGGGACCCCGGCAGCCGGTTGGGAAAGCAGGCGCCAGGCGACGAGACTGTGCGGCGTCCGCCCGTATCCCACCCCCTCCAGGGGATGCCCGTGTCCCCTGGGTCTCCTGTGCGGTACCTACCTACGTGGGAGGCAGTTTTCTTTCTAAATTAGGCATGGCAGGACATTAGCAACAGTAACTAACAACGATACATTGTAACCCAAGTCACTGACTGTGGTCCTTCTCTCTCAGCATCTTTCTGTACTTGGCTCAGCTGCTCGCTTGAAGGAGGCCCTTTCCGGCTTCTCTCTGGCGTCTCTGACCCGCCCGGGTCACCGTATTGCGCTTAGGGGCCACCATGACGTCAAGTGGGGCGACTTGAAGGGAAGCACCGCAGCGCTGGGCAGGCAGTTAACCTGATAGCGAAGGAGGGTGGAGTGACTGATGGGGGGGGAGTGTCTGTGGAGTGGGGGGTCGGGGACGCGGCAGGAGCCAGTCCTGCCCTGGGCGGGACAACGCGGGCCAGCGTGAGACTTGAGCAGGCTCAGCAGAATGGCCGTCGGTTCCGAGTCGTGAGCTGCTCCCTGCGGCAGTTCCCCACTTAATGTTTTTGGACCATGGTTGGTCTCGGGCAACTGAAACCGTGGAAACACGGCCCAGAGGTGACGGGACCCGGTGAGGTGACGTCGTCTGTGTTCAGGTGCCTGGCACAGGGAGGAAGGGCAGTCATTTTCTAGTCTCTATTTTCTAGTAAGGAACTACGTTGCACTGGCTTTCAAAGAGGAACCTGCGTGTCCACACGCGTGTCCGCACGTGTGTCCGCACTGACCCTGCCGAGGAGTGCGGCAGGCGTTCCCCGGGGACCGCACTCTGGGTGCTTCCACGGGGTGTTGCCTAAAAGCTGCCGGAAGAAGCCGGGCGGGTGGCGGCCAGTGCTGAGGTGACGTGCAGGGCTGCCCCGGCCTCAAATACGCAGCCGTGCGGCATCTGCTTTTCCGTCTGCGCTTTAAATCGCGAGTGCTGTTCTTGTGTGGACGGAAGGCACCAGCTCCCATGCTACCTTTTGGGCCCCGCCGACCTAAAGTGGGGTGTTTTACTCCCTTCCCTGCGTGAGCTCCTTGCGCTGTGCAGGTGTCGGGGCGTCGGGGCCCCCGGTGCTGGAGCCTGGGAACAGCCGGTGCCAGAGGGAACCGCTTGGGCCCTGGGGCGTAGACGCAGCCACAAGCCGGCACAAACAGGCAAATGGCGAGAAACTGCTTTGCGGTTTCTTATTTTCTGCCCTACCTGCATCAGTCCCCCGTCTCCGTTCCCACTGCCCCCCTCTCTCTGCTGTCAGGCAGCCTCGGCCCCGCTTCTACGCTGATGGTCATCCAGCACCTTCCCACGGGCTGCTGGGCCCGGCGCTGCTGCTGTCACGTGAGGCCGCGAATCCGCTCGCCAGGCTCGGAGGGGTGGCCGGGCGCCGCGTCTGCCGGCTCAGGCCCTGAACCAGGCCGCAGGGACGTGCGGGACCCGCACCAGCGGAACTGCCCCTCTGCTGCGGGCGGGAGGGGGGCCCGGGGTCCGCAGGCTGTTCGTGGTGGCCAAGAGCTGCGGTGACCTCAGGTGGCGTCAGAAGAAATCTTGTGTTGAACCCAGAAAGTTTAGCAGAATAAGAGCAGGTGTCTCCAAAGGAAATGATTCATTGATTCAACTGCAAACGCGGGACACCTATTGTGTGAAAGGCCCCGGGCTGGGAAAGATGCAAATATAATAAGCACGGGAGTCCCCCTACATCCCTCTTCTGCGAGGGGCCTGGCGCTGCCCTGACCCCCGCGGTGTCCACGGGACGCGGGCTGAGAGGTGCCCCAGTGGCCCGGTGGGGACGGGGCCGAGTGGCAGGGAACCGTTGACAGCGGACAGCGCTGTTGAGGCCTTGGGAGAAGGTGGGTCTTGTTCGGCCAAGAGGAACATCGCAGGGAATTTTCATTGCGCTTCGCTTGTCTGTTTCACCTGCTGAGCTGCAGCGCCGGGAAGGGTGCGATGCTCTCGTGTACGTTTGTGTCTTGAGTGTCTATTTCGGGGCCGGCAGCAGAGGCTAAGTGTCAGAAGCTGGTCCTTCCCGCTGTGTGCCCGTCCGAGGGAGGATTCGGAGGAAAACCTGCAGCCCACAGGCGGTCCTCTCGGCGACCCCGAAACCCACCGCCACTGCAGAATGGCTCTGTCGTCCTCCAACCTGTGGCTCTGCCACCTTCCTCTCCACGGGGCGTGACTCTCGCTCCCTTGACTTGGCCTTGGGCACTGGATGCCCTGTGCCCCTCCCTTCCTCACCTGCAGCCCCCACGTGGCACGCGGACCCGAGGGACCTGTTAAAATTCAGTCGGGAGTGGCGCTTGAAGCCTCTGAGCTTCAGGTGGGGTTGGGAGTCACCCTGCAGGGAAGGAGCATGTGCTGACCCCCGGGGCCCTGGCTCTCAAGTACTCGGGGCCCATTTCTCCCCTGGGGGCTGTTCTGGTCAGCAGGGCTGCCCTCCCTCCCCCCTCCCACCCACTGGGTTGAGAGGGTCCTCGCTGGTTCAGGATGTCGGTTGTAGGTGAGGGACGGGGCCTGGTGCTGAACTGGCTGTTTCTTCTTTAGAGGCTTCTTATAGGTAAGAGAGTGATTTGCTTCAACCCCCAGCGCGTCTTTCCTGGCTGGGACAGCAGGTGGCCTCAGGCCTGGGTGACCCCTCTACCTAGACCTCTCCCTTCCGGGCCTCTCTGAGCCCATCCTTGGGGGTGTCCTCACGGGGGGCTGTCAGTGGCCTGAGCGGAGCACCAGGCAGGTTGCCGTGGGCCCATCGAGATAAACCTTCTCCGCACCCGCCGCCCGGCTCTCGGGGCCTCCGGGGCTCCCTGGCCAGGGGACTCAGGCTGCGGTGGCGGTTCTGCGGGCGCGCTGGCCGAGGCTGTGATCAGCCGTGGTTTTCCCTGCCAGAGGTTCCCGGGGGCAGGCGGGGTGCCAGAGGTGCCTCCGAGCCTCCGTCCCCATTTGCACAGACGACGTGGCCTGACCCAACACGGGATCTTATTTCAGAGAACACCTGTCGCTTCATGGATCAAATGTAAGAGACACTCCTGGCAACTCCTGTCCCAGAATAGTCTGTCTCGGTCCTGTCCTGTCCTGTCTGCGTTCCTGGCATGTGCCCCCCCTCCCCCAGCTGCTCTGTCACCAAATAGCAAATGTTCCTGCCTGTCTTTCTCTTGTGCTTCTGAGCAGGTGTGGGCATGACAGAAATACATCTCAACCCAACGCGTCCCGTCCCCACGCGCTGCAGCAGAGACCCTGGGTCCCAGCAGCCCCGGCGCCCAGTTCACGTTGCGATCGGAGGCAGCCAGCCGTGCCCCGCGCTCCTCCCGCGGGTGGCGGGTGTGTGTCGCGTGTGAACACACGGAATCCGACCCTGTGGGATTAGGCCTCAGTCACTAAATGATTAGCATTAGTTTTCAGTGGGTTATTTTCCCTTCTGCTGGTCTGAATAGCTGTAATTGGGTTCCATTATTTCAGAAATGAAAATATTTAGTAGACCCGTCTAGAACATGACGGGTACTGTTTACGAGCTGAAAGGAAGCCCTTTCCCACAACCAGGTTCTTCCGCCTGGAGAGGGGCGTCTGGAGGGCAGAACAGGCTGGTTTGAAAGCGCCTGCGTGGGTGTCATTTGTTCCCGGCCGTCACAGTACCGTGCCCCCCTCTGGGGGTCCTTGCCGTGGGTCACACACTGAGCTGATGCGGCCTGCATGGTTCCCTCAGGGAAATGTTCCGAGGTTGGTCTAGAACTTTCCATGCTGAGCACACAGACCCCAAGGGACAAAGGAACTTTCCTGAGCTCAGTCCACTCAGAAGACTCGGACTCTGGTCTTTCTGCCCAGGTTCTCTCCTGCGTCCGGGCAGCAGTGGGGGGACCTGCCCTGCACGGGCACAGACAGGACCAGGCACTCTGCCCGGGTTCTTGATGGTTCAGGCCTTCTCCTCTCGTAGCTGAGACCTTGGTTCTTGGTGTCCCTAACAGAGATGGGCCCTAGCTGAGAACGCTGTCACCAGGGCCATGTCTCCTGGCTGCTGGCCCGGCTCCTTCTCAGTGCCGCCCCTCTGGGGTCGATGTGGCCCCGAGGCCCTTGCCCATCTCCCCTCCCCTCCGCCTGCTCAGCCCTCCCCCCGCCACCCCGCTTTCACTTCTGTAGCTACTGCAGAGACCTGCCGCTTGATGGCTCGTTCCTGAATCTTCTTTACTCTTTGTCTCCACTGCTTCCCAGGAAAGGACACCTGTCCCAGGAGGGGAGACCTGCCCCCACCCTTGCAGCCCCAGTGCCGGGGGCCCTCCCTGCGCACGGGGCGGGCCAGGGGGAGTCTTGGAAACACGGAGCTCTGCAATGCTCCACGACCCCCTTTCCTTGGACCCCGTGGGTCTTGGCAAACCCCTCCCTTCACCGTAGGTGCGAAGAGCTGTGGGCACGTTCTCATGCGCCCCGGACACGCCGTGGGGTTTTGCCTGAGAAGGTTGATGGAAGACACCGCGAGCACGGACCGCTCCCTAGGCAGGGCACCTGGGACAAGCTCACGCCCGGCTGCCGTGGGGTCCACTCCAGAAACTGCGTTCACTTACCACGCGCCTCTTTCTCCCCCACCCCCTCAACGTGCAAGGACACAAAACCCCAAACAGCAGCAACAAAGGCCCCAGCCGGGTGGCGTTGCCCCAGGTTTCCGTAAACCTTTCAAGCGTCCGTTAAATGTGGCCGAGGGTGTTCGGGGTTCCTTGGGTTAGCAGGCCTGATCCCCCGACTCCGAAAGCGCCGGAACCGCACCTTCCAGAGGAGCCCTTGGCGGTGGGCTCCCAGGACTCAGTGTTGACAAGGGGCCCCGGGCAGGGGCGGGGAGAGGCCGGGGAGCTGCAGCCAGGGGACAGCTGGGCAGGGACCGGCTCCTGCTTGGAGGGGGAGAAGGCTCCCTCCTGACTCCGCAGGGCACGGCAGGCGCGGCTGTGTTCCTGGCCCGCGAGGGACGTGCCCTTTCCCAGCTTTGCCCTCCCTCCACCGGCGAGGCTCCTGCTTCCCTTCCCCTCCCTGCCGTGAGGTTTCCCCGCAGAACGTCTGGAAAAGACCCCGATTCCCGTCGACCCCTTTCCTTGGCAGCAAGTGCTCGCCGTGGCGCCAGGACAGGGTCTGTCCCGCCATGTTGCCTGGCCTCTGCCAGCAGGCCCGCCGAACCTGTGGACCAAGGGGGAGCCGCCTGGGGGCCTCGTGCGTCCTTTGCAACGTGCAGTGGGGTGCTCAGCCCCGGGGAGGGCTTGCAGGGTCTCCTAAGCCGCCGCCGTCCTCAAGGGAAAGGTGTCGCGGGAGGAGTGCACCTGGGCGCCCCGGGCCGGCGCTCTGCCGTGGAAGACCTTGCCAAAGACGTGTCCTGTTTACAAGGTGACATCAGAGGAGGGAGGGGCCTGGGTCAGAGGCGGAGGTGTGACCTTGGCTTTGAAGACTTGCTATGAATTTAGGAGGAACATGCAGGTACAGGAGTGAGGAGCCCCAGACATTCCAGGACACTGGGAGGGTCTTCGACCCCTGGCCGGTGCTCCAGGCGATCCTGTCAGCAACTGGAGACACCGGTGGCCCGAGAATCTGTTTTGCGCCCTCAGCCTCCTGGAAGATTGTTCTTCCCTTCGCCTGAAGTCACAGCCTTACTTGATGACGGAGTGAGATTTGCCTTGATTCTATTTTCAGCCATTTTCCAATCATTCTTCCTGTGGCTCTTGAAGATGATTCTGAGTGATCCTTTCCTTTCCTTCACAAAGACCCCCTTTCCGGCTGACATCCAGGCCTGGTGTGCAGGTCACCCCTTCCTCCCCCGCCCCCTCCTGCAGACGGGCATGTTGATGTTTCCAGACCTTTCTGTGTGTAGAGCCCCCGGTGCTGCCCAGGGAGCCGAAGCAGCTTGGTGAGCACAGAGACCCCGTCCGGCTTCAACGTTCAATGCCCGGGGCCTTGGACCCTGCGCAGAGAAGGCTGTCGGGAGACGTTTGTCAATAGGTGGGGTGGGGGTGGGTAACCTGAAGGGAGGGAGGAGGGGAGGCCGTGGGGAAATGCCGGGCAGCATCACTTGCCCCCTGAAGTGACAAGCCCGGGCTGGGCTCTGACCCTCCGTGACTGTGGAGTTAGGAGGGGCGTCCGTCCGTAAGGAAGGTTTATTCTGCAAAGTAACAGGAAGCCTTTGAGAGCAGAATGTGGAGGAGGCCCATGGGGACTTGCTGAGGCACCTTCTGTTCTTGCACTTCCCCGCCCGTCAACTTGGGGTGGTGTCATTTGGAAGGGCGTGGGGAGCTCCCAGGAGACTTCCCGGGACTCGGGGGGACGGGAAGCCGGGGTGCTGGGTGACGGCTGCTGGCCCGTTGCTGGCAGCCACCTACGGACGCAGCCAAGTCTCAGACGTGTTGTTCCCTTCCCAACCGTCTCGTTCCGTCACAGAGAAGCCTTCACGCCTGCACGGAGGAAGTCAGTCCACAGCACAAGGAGCACATGCCACTGATCTATTATTTAGAGACATTAACAGGCGCTCCCGTGGATCTACAGCTCTGAACAGGGGGAAGCTGGGGGGAGGGGCAGAAAACAGCAGCGGACACTGGAAGGCTGTTGAGGGGCCTTGAGCCGATCCTGCCGCCCTGGGGGAAGGGGCTGCTTTGGAAGCAGGGGTCTCGCTGTGCTGTAAACGGGGGCAAGTGGCCAGTTTTTATTTCACCCTAAAGTCCCCTAGAGCTGCAGCATCCGTTCCGCAGCCAACACCACGTGTGGCCACTTAGATTTAAATTTCACGAGCTAACGTTACACGAATTTCAGGGCCCTTGCCGCGGTCACATGACCGCTCGTCCCGTGTGCATAGACACGCGTGTGGCTGGTGACACAGAGACCCAGGACTTCGCCAGCACGTGTTCCCAGCACCGGCACGGCTGGGGCGTGAACGTGCTTTACACGCCGTACATTTTGGAACCTTTATCTGCTCCTAGCGGTAATCTAGAAGGAGCATTTACTAACCTTTTAAAAATCGATCAGATTTTTAACCTTTCAAGTTTATTTACTTGCTGGAAGTAAGGTATTTATTCAACGCGATTTTCCCCTATGAAGAGGTGGCAACTTTCCAATAAAAAATGGTCTTTTTTTTTTTTTCCCCCTTAAACGCATAGTTCCTGGTAAAATACAAGATGTAGCCGTCAACTCACATGGGTAGAAATCACTACGCCCTTTGGCGGTGGTGGGAAACCTGAGCACCCCGAACCCAGAGAGCGGCTCGGATCCCTGCACCCCGCTCCCCCAGTCGGCGGGTGCCACGCTGCTCCCTCTCCTGCTCTCAGCTGCCCCAGGGGGTCAGGGCCCCTCGCACCCGTGTCAAGTGGGGTTAGGTGAGGGCAGGGTCGGTAACTGGGAGGGTCGAAATGCACCCCCCGCCCCCTCAGCATCAGCCTGTGTTGAGGTCCGAACCGTCAGCATCCCCAGTGGGGTCTTTACCGAGGTGAGTGTAAGGGAGGTCGCTGGAGGCCCTGGTGCCATGTGCCGGTCCCCACAGCACGAAGGGGGAAGTGGGGACGCGTGGAGACGCAGGAGCAAAGGGACCGTGGGGACAGAGCGGGGCTTCCAGCCGCCGCAGCAAACCAGGCGTTGCCGGCCAGGCGCAGGCGCTGTCAGGCGGGGAAGGCTGCCCCTCGAGCGGCGGAGAGGGCGGCTTGGCACACGCCACACGCCACACGCCACACGCCCCAGGCCGGCCAGGCACCGCGTCGCCGCTGGGTACGCCCGTTCCCGGGACGTGTTACGGCGGCCGTGGGAGACGGACACCAGGACTTTGCAAGGTCAGCGGGGCTGACGTGGGACGGAGGCACCGGTGCCGTGAAACGTTCCCGCTAGGACGACTGAGCGCTTGGCGGTACCACCCGCCGCTGCTTCCGCTGCCACAAAGCGCAAGGCTCACGCCCCCTCCCCCCGCCCGCGCCGTTGCCGCCCACTGGCGCTTGTCCCGGTTCAACACCCATCGCGCCCCTCAAACTAGCGCGGAGCCAGCGGCCGGCAGCGGCCAGGAGGCACCGTGTCCTCAGCCGTCCGCTCCGAGGCCGGGACAGCACGCGCCCCGTGCTGGCTGACTGTAGACCCCGTGCCGCACGGTCCCCACACCTGACCCCTATGCCCTGCAGGGGTCGGGGTGCAGCCTCGCAGCCCCGCCGGCACCAACCCGGGCAGAACTAGCCGTGAGCTCCGTGTCCGAACGGCGCCCACCCAGACATAACTCGGCTTCTTAGTTCTGCAGGCCTGGGATGGTTGGTTCCACGGAGACACGGGGACCCCGCTCCCACACACAGGCCAACACATACGACTTCCCAGTAACCTCGGGATCGTCAGTTGCCCTTGAAGCCACAGAGCCGTGTGTGCGGAGCGGCTGGTGGGCAGGGAGTCACGTCTGGTTCTTCGTCATCATCACAGTGGGCCAGGGTTTCCTTGAAGGGGAGGCGTGTTCCGCAGAGCCAGCCCGTCTGCCATCCCCTCCCTGCACCTGGGCGGACGCTGCGCGGGGCCCGTACGTTGGACGCAGTGGCAGACACAGCACTGTCTCCAGTTTCACGTCTTCAGGGACCAGGACAGTGAGCGAGCGTGGAGCTGAGCCGTGGGCCTGGCATCAGCGACCTGCCTTCTCATTAGGTCCTGCCGCTGGCTTGCGGTCGCTGTCTGGGGAGTCACGTGGGTTCTCGTGACCTTGGCCGCGTTACATGGGACATAGATATACACAGGTTGGAGCTGCTGCCCGGAGCTGCAGGGAGGTGATGGTGCTGGGCTTCCCAGCTCAGTGGACTTCGAAGGTGGCAGGGTGGGGGCCCCGCGTGGAGCCCAGCCTCGTGGCTCAGTGGGGGGTCTGCATGGAGCCCAGCCTGGTGGCTGAGTGGGGGCCCCGCGTGGAGCCCAGTCTCGTGGCTGAGTTTGCTTAACGCACCCAGGTCTTAGAACGGGGAGGAGAGAGTGGCGGCTGACGGGTGACGTTCACAGTGATGATGACACCTCCTCTCCCCCTGCCTCTCGCTGCAGTTTTGGAGTCAAAGTACCTCCCTACACCTCGGCTGCTTCCATCCTTTGCTTCTAGAGCCTCCTGAGACCGTCCGGCACAGACAAGGCGATGCTCCCCAGCACTCAGCCACCCACACGTGCTCGGTCTGTGCGCCTGTGCGGCCGGCCACGCGCGGTTTTCTTTGTCATCGCCTCCTCTGTTTTCCAACCTAAACACTTGAATTTTGTCCTAAGCACCATGACGTGACCCCAAGGGTAGGGAGGGTGGGTGTCGCTCTTTGCAGTCGGTGCGGAGATAATTCCGCAGCAGGCTGACCCCCTCGCCCTCCATGTGGTGACGCCCGCCGGCCGGGCTGTTTGTGGGGCGGCCCTGAGAGCGTCCGAGGGGTTTCCTCGGGGACCAGTCTGGTGCTGCCAGGAGCCCTCTGGGTGGCGTGAGGCCTGTACTGGTTGTACGGATAAAAGTCTGGAAGCTCCGAGAGGAGACAGAGTTGCCTAAGATGACGCGATCGGGGAACAAAAGGACAGGGCCTAAATTCCCATCGTCTGGTTTTCAAAGCCGTGCTTCGCCCCTGGGGCCCCGAGGTGACCGGACTGGAAGGCCCAGAAGGAGGTGCTGCGGGGGGCTGGGTGCCTTTGCGTGGCCGCCCCACCCCAGGCGGAAGACGGGGTCCGTCTCCAGACAGCTTCCCGCCCCACTCGCCCCTTGTCCCTCGGGGAGCGACCCCCCCAGCTCACTCAGCGGCCACTCAGCGGCCAGACGTGAATGCGGCGGGCGTGCGGTAGCCAAATTCCTTTCTTCTGAGAAATGTCTCGGTCTGGAAGGGAGCCCCTGGCGTGCCAGACACGAGTAACAGGTGCCGGGACACGTTTGGGGTGGGGTGGGGGAAGGGACTTGAACAGTGTCTCCCCAGCCTCCTGGATCTGATCCTGACGGGCTGGGGGGTGGGGGGCGGCCCGAGACCCACAGCACCGAGAGGCTGGGCCCCAGCGGCCCTGCAGAATATCGGTCCGCAGGCTGTCGATGGTCTGTCATGTCTCGGGAAGGACCCCGTGAAAAAGGGCTCTCTGGGAACAGCTGGGAAACCAATGATCGAAAACACGCATTTCAGAACTGCTTTCCTGTGCCACCGGGTGAAGAGGGGCCCCCAGGACGCGTCCATGGCAGGTCCAGGTCCTGTCACTTGACTTGACTTGGAAAAGGGGCCTTGTGGCCTGAACGGTCCCGGGTCGCTGGGGGACTCTGTTAGCCACGAATGGCCCTGTGTCTCCCTACAAGAGGGAGGAGAGGGGATTTCCGAGAGAAGAGAGGCCACAGTCACACAGGTGAGGCCGTGTGGCCGCTGAGGGAGACTGGGGTGAGGCCAGCACGGCCTGCGGTGCTGGGGTCGCGCCAGGAGCTGGAGGGGCAGCCCCTTCTCCACAGGGTGGTCCCGCCAGACGGGGGCTCATAGCCTCCAACCTTATGAGCAGGTACAGTTCCCTTGTTTCGGGCCACCACGCCACCGGCAACTTGTTACAGCAGCGGCAGCAAACGAACCCACCAGGCACTTGGGAAACTGAGTTTCAAAGGTGTGAAAAGTGTCTGTGGCTGCCCTGTGAAAACAGCGGCTGGTTTCTGCCCGCCCGTCCCCGGCAGCAGACAGGCCGGGCCCCTTCCCTCTGGACCCTGGGGGTCCCCGTCAGCTCCGCCCGTTGGATGGCCAAGGGCTCCTCTGTCAGCCTGGGCTTTGGAGACGGACACCTGTGGGAGTGGAAGGTTCGAAGACTTTCAGGGTGCAAGACTCACAGTCGAAGTTCTAGTAATTCCTGTGCGTGCACAGAGCCTCAGTTTGCAAAATGCTGCACCCATTCTGTCTCACATCCACTTGGCAGATCAGTGAAAGGGAGCTCACCGGTGGTCGGGGTCGAGTGACATTCGCCCTCCCACCCTGTGCTGAAGCCCAGGCCTCCGGGACCTCCGAACGTGGCCTCATTTAGAAACAGTCACTGCGGATGTCATTAGTTAAGATGCGGTCGTGCTGCAGTAGGGTGAGCCCCTAATCCAATATGACAAGTGTCCTTATAACAAGAGGAAGACTGAACACACACGTCTAGAGGGACGATGACAGGAGGAGGCAGAGAGACACGGCCATCAGCAAGTAAGGCGCACCTAAGGCTTCCGGAAGCTGGAGCGACTCGGGACAGGGACTCCCTCGCTGCCGGGGAAGGAACCAGCCCTGCGGACACATTGATCTTGGACCTGCAGCCTCAGGGGGTGTGATTTACCTGCCTGAAGCCCCCTGGGCAGCCCAACAAACTCACACATCAGGGAGGTTGGGAAGTGACTTGGTGCAAGAGACTGTCACCAGGCTGTGTGAATGGGTCCAGGACTCGGCCTGGGTTTCCTGGTTCCTAGCACAGTGGTGTGACCGTGTCCCTTTCCATCGGCTGTGGGTGGCGGAGTGGGTCAGAGTCCACAGCTGGACAAGGGTGGCGTGGCTCCGTCCCGTCCTAGGGCTGACTCCCGAGGCTGCAGAAGCCAGTGAGTTGGAAAGTTAGAGCCGTGCCAGGGGGTGATAGCTGGAAGCGTGCGACCTCTTCCCCGCACTCCGTGTCTCATGGGCAGCCGCTGCGGGGAGGAGCTGAAGCCCTGTGCACCCGGCTGGGGACCGTCCCATCCCGTCCCCAGAGGCAACCCAACCCTCAGGTAGTGCACTCCCTACGTGGTGACCGTGGGAGAGGTGCTTGCTGGCATCGGAAAGCAGAGGACTGGGCACAGCAAGGGCCAGCAGCCGGCCGGCGGCCACACGGCCAACACTGACAGACGCCTCTGAGTTAACAGCAGAACTGGCACTTTCCACCATCAGGCAAACCACTTAGACACATCGGTCCATGAGCGGGTGTCTGGTGCAGTCAGAGAAAACAAATCTTCAGTCTCTTCTCCAGGTAAATTTCCACTTGGCTTGGAGGCCCAGCTCCCCATGGGCTACGTGGCTGGGGTGGCATCCGGCGGGCGGGCCGCAGGGGCAGCGGGAGGGAGGCTGCAGCGTCACCTGCTTCTCCCCGAGAGGTGGGACAGGGTGTAGGAAGGGCATCCTCGCAGGGCCCAGTGAGACCGGCTGCAGCGTGGCCTAGACCTGCGCTTGTGGTGTCTCGTGAGGAGCGAGGCTGGCGGTCAGGCCCGGCGGACAGGGGGTGGACAGAGGGCGGACAGAGGGCGGACAGAGCGCCGCAGTGCGTCAGTGGTTCGCAGGGAGCCCCCTGGGCCACAGCCAGAGACAGACCGTTCAGAAGGTCCAGCGATCAGGTTGAACTCCGGCAGGACGGCCTCCTGCTCACGGATGTGTCAGCTACGCTGAAGCCTCCCGGCAGGCTTGCATCCCGGGCCAGGGGCGGGACGGGGCGTCAGATCTGTTTGCGCGGGGGATTCACGCGCTGGGCTTCCACGTCCCGAAACAGCCTGCAGTTTGCTCCCCTGGTGAGCAGGTGGCACAGAATTTGACTTTCCCCACGTGAGGACCTGGCGTCCGGGCCGCGGTGAGAGAGCTGCCAGGCGAAGCCGCCGACTCCCCGTTGTTCCTCTGACCCGACGGCAGTGGGGACGGAGCGCACGGTGGGCAGCGCTGGCCCTGAACCCCCCGAGGCCCGGAGCCCCAACCTGGAGATCAGGGGTCCTCGGGGTCATTCCTCTCCTCACGGGACGGGTTGGCGCCCGTGCGCCGGGGTGGAGGAAGCAGCCCGTTTCTGAAAGCTTCTGCGATGACCCTAACGAAGCTGCCCTGAAAGCCAGGCTAGTCAGAGTAAGCGCCATTATTTGCAGAAACAAGTCATCTTTATAGGAGAAGCGATCTGAAATGTAAGCTGGAGAAAGCTGTGCATATGAGCATCGTGCGTGTGTGCAAAGGTATGTGTGTATGCGTGTAAGCGCAGGTGTGTGCATGCACGTGTGTGTTTTGTGTGTGGGCCCACATGCCTGTCGTGTGCACACATGGGTGTGCATGCACACTAGCACGTGTGCGCCTGTGTTGTGTTGCACTGTGCCCATGCATCTGTGTACGCAGGTGAGCGTATGGGAGCCTGTATGTCATGCACGTGTGTTGCACACGTGTGTGCGTGTGTTGCAGGGGTTGCTGGGTGCCTGTCTTCAAAGGCTGCACTACCTGATGGTGTTTGCTTAAATTCTTCAGAGCCTTTTCCCCCTGGAGCGCGTTTCAGATGGAGATGGGGAGATGGAAACCTAGCCAACCCTGGCCCACTCGGGGCGCGTCTGCGTGCCGGGCTCCCGTGAAAACCGCTCATTCCCCGCATTCCTGGAAGGGCTGCGGAAGCTGCCTGGCTAAGCCTAGCTCTGCGGGGAGACATTTTCTTTATTTATTAATAGGAGTCATAAAAGCCTCGTGTTCCCATTTAGCCTCAGGAGGCACCGGTATCATTTTAAAATATCCAGAATTAATAACGGTTTGCAGATCCCTCAGAAACCTCAAATTGTCTGGAGTCTCTGTGTCCTTCAAAAGAAAACACAGGCGGGAGGCAGGATGGCGGGAAAGGAAGACAGAGGATGGAAAACAGATCCAACTCGCCGGCCAGTGTGGTCTCTCCCACGCCAGGCCCTCTTCCCTCACCGCGCACGACCTGTGTTGTGAGTCAATGTCTTCTGAACACAGCGGCGGCCACTAAATATTTGTCTTTGTTTGAAACTGTTGGAAGAAGAGACCTGCGTGTTGACCAGGAATGGCCGTAACATGGACTGTTATTCGTAGGTCGTGTTTTAGAGATGACAAGGCAGATACCGCAGCGGAGCACCCCGCTGCCTGTGGGATTTGCCAGGTGAAATGTGACCAGGGGTTGGGGTGGGATGTCAGGGAGTGGGGGGAGGGAGCGGCCCCTCACTTACGGTAACCGCTTCTTTACGCTTTGGTTCCGTGCTTGTTCCTGGTTCTTCTGTTCCATCCGTGGGGCTGC
Organism: Noctilio leporinus; assembly: GCA_004026585.1. NCBI lineage: Eukaryota > Metazoa > Chordata > Mammalia > Chiroptera > Noctilionidae > Noctilio > Noctilio leporinus. The sequence continues at coordinate 81,343 of PVIW01005029.1, forward strand.
CTGTCCAATCCACCCAGTTCTATGTGTCCCGTAATTACACCCTTTAAATGCAAGTTTTCCAGCCCGTTCAGGGGACGTGCAGAAAGAGCTGTTGAGCCGGCAACGTCCTGGGGAGGCTGAGTAGGGTGAGCTGCCTGCAGGGCTGTTGCATTGGATGTGGGGCGCCGTGCTGGGCACCCCAGGGATGGGCACCATGGACACTAGGGGGAGCCTGCCCCAGCTCGCCCACTGCGGTTTTGATGTTCTCGCTGGGCTTCGTAGGAAGCAGCCCTGGGGATAGATCCTCGTGGGTGGCGACTGTGTGAGGTCTTCAGGCAGGAGGGATGGGGGGAGCTCTGATCATGGGACCAAGGTAAAGTCAACCCAGCAACCAAACTCGTTCTCTGTCCACAGGTTAGGAAAGGGGGCGGGTGGAGAGAGATGGAGATGGAGATGGAGAACAGGAAGAAGAGGAGGAGGGAAGGGAGGAAGGAAGGAAGAGTGAGTATAGTTTCTCACTCTGCCCACCCCCCCCTGCTGCACCTGAAGGGGCTGAATCCAGTGGAGAGACCTGGGAAGCCGTTTTCTGTGCCTAGGGTTTTGCACCCGTAAATCAGTCCCATTTTTTAAGATGGAGAAAATAACTTGAGCCACCCCTCTATTTTGAACAGATCCTTGGAAAGGCTTAGTCAGATCTGCAGAGTTCACCTTCCTAGGGAGATGGAGAGAGTGAGAACTTCTGGGGCCCATTTGGTGCTGGAAGGTTCTTGCTGGCGATGTTACCAAGTCCGTGGAAGGAAACGCTCAGGCCCTGGCCGGGGGGCCGGGGCCCTGGCGGGCGGAGCAGACAGACACCCGCCCGCAGGCTGGGCTGGAAACCCCCCCGGAGCCAGAGCCGCGTTCCCAGGGAGAACAGTTGTCCCCCGTGTTCCTGACCCCCAGCCCCCCTGCCTCGTCCTTCCTTCCGGGCTGCGGGCTCTCACCCCCCCGTTGGGATCTACAGTCAAATACTTCGTGACATTTAAGCGTCAGCAGCAAGACCCGCCCGAGAACAACTGTGGGCCAATGTTCTCTAATAATAACCTGCCCCCTAAATAACTGGAGAGAGCAGCTGACAGCTCCTGAAAAGTGGGGGGGGGGTGTTTTCTCCAGCCCTGAACCCCACGCCCTCATCCTTCAGAGCCCCCACGCCGCCCAGCCTTCACCCAAATCGCAGAGTTGCTCTGGAAGGTGGGATCTGGGGTGTTGACCAGGCCCCGTGTGCCAGAGTTTGGGGTGTAAGGGGGGTAACGTAACATCCCTTAGCCCAGTGAAATGGGATAGTGATGCCCCGCGTGGCACTTGTCGGCCATCCCCAGGCTGTCGCATGAGGTGGGAGGGAAGCGGCATGTGGAACTGGATTTTAATCACCAGGGGTTTGACCTCCGCTCTGGGGAGCGGTGACGTGATTTCCGAGGTTAGAAACCCTGGACAAGGGAGGAGACGGGGAAGGAGCGGCTTTCCCGCGCGTGATCACGGCAGGTGTTTTCGCCCGAGTCCCACCCTTCGCCTTGGTGGCCTTAAAGTTTAAATCCGCATCCCCACCGAACACGCGTCCCTCCTGTCCCCACACTCGTGGGCAGGCGAGGAGTCTCCCCTGATCTCGTTCGGAGCGATGAGTAACAGTATTTCGTGATTCGGAAGAAACGCCTGTGTTCGTGGTACCGTCGACCGACCATTTCCAGGGTGTGATTGACCCGTGAAGCACTTTAGCCCGGACACATCCTGATGGACGTCGCAGCCTGTTTTGGTTTGGCTCCTTCATGGCTGATGTTATGAAAGGGAAAGTGGCTTTTTATGGGGAAATTACTAACTCATTTGTGAACAGTCGGCTCACGGCTGGGCTCGGGAGACCCGGGGGCCCGGCAGGAGGAAGCGCCAGGCGCAAAGGCCGCCTCTGAGCGGCGGAGCCGTGGGGAGGCCACCGAGGGCCGGGCCGCTGGTGGGAGGCTGCGTTGTGACTGAAGGTGGGGGCCCCGCCCTGGTGAGAGGGGGCGGGTGCTGTGGGCGGTGCTGGGGAGCAGGGCTCGTGTCCCCCTGGGGCCCACGCTGCGTATTGGGCTGAAATTGTCACAAAGCGCCGTCAGTGCGGAGCGCCTGGTGCGGGAGCCGGGACACCCTCAACAGTTCGCGGGAAACGCGGGGACAGATGTGGGGGGAGCGGCACGGGGACACAGAGCAGAACCCGTGAATCCACCAGCAGGTAAAATACTCCTGATGACCGTGTATAAGAACGTTAAAGCGGCGGCTCGTCAGGCAGCTTGCTTGTGCCAGGGCGCGATGGATTTGGCGCCTCCAATCCAATTTAACCGAAAGACTAATTTGACGGGAAATCTGTCCCCGTGTTCTCTCCTTCGAGGATCGTGGTGTCTGAAACTACATGTCACTGTAAACCGCGTGGAGCAGCAGACGTTGACGCGCGGCAGCCCTGGGCGGGAGGCGGTACCTTCGCGACGTGGTGGGCCCCGTGGAGATGGCTGATGGCAACGTAAGCCCCCGTGTGCAGGACTGCGGTCCAACGCGCACGTGTCACAGGGAGCTCACCGCCCACCTCGCTCCCTCTGTCTCCGTGGTGGAACTGCCTTCCTGGCCTGCGCCCTCCCCTTCGCCTCTGGCCCCACCCATCTGTCGGCTGTGAGTTGTCTTGTGTTCCTTGCTCCTTTGTCCCTTTCTTCTTGGTTCGTATTCCACGTACGAGCGAAATCAACTGTCTTCTTCCTTTCCCACCTGACTTAGCCCACCTAGCAGAACCCTCTGGAGGTTCGTCTTCTGTCTTCCCCACGGCCATGGCGGCCCGTCCTGTGAACACGCTTCTCCGTCCGCGCGTGTGCTGGCCGGCACCGGGGCTGCTTCCACGTCTTGGCAATTGTCACTGACGCTGCCACCAACGTAGGGGGTGCAGGTACCTTTTTAAATTGCTGTTTTGGATTTCCTCGGGTCAGTACCCAGAAGTGGAAGTGCTGGGTCCTGTGATAGTTTTGTTTTTAATTTGGGGGGGAAGCCACGCTGCTTCCTACGGTGGCTCCACCAGTTCGCGTTTCCTCTTCTCCACGACCTCGTGTGGAGAAGACACGTACCAGCACGTGTCTCTTTGGTAACAGTCGTTCTCACCGTGGGAGGTGATTTGTCTGCGGTTTTGATCTGCATGCCCTGAACGGTTAGCGACACTGAACACCTTTGCCTGGGCCTCCTGGCCCTCAGCATGTCTTCTGTTTATTCCGCTCTAAAGGTGGAATATTATCCTGTGTTCCAAACAGCTGCAAAGTCAGAGAAGAGATAGAAATGACAAACTTGGGAAATTCGGTATGGTTTCATGAAAAACTCCACGTTGAAGAAAGGGGAGATTGTAGAGATAGAATGGGCGCTGGTGGGGTGATCGTTTTCCATGCGGAGTTGTCCGGGGAGAGCAGAGGGGGTCCCCGTAATAACTGCTCTGATAGGATGGGGGCAGACGGGGCGGTGGGCCCACCTGGTCACGGAGGGGGTGTCACAGGTGGAGAGCAGGACGTTCAAGGCGGGAGGGGAAGGCCATTTAGGGAAACGACACGGGAATGGTGTCGCTGTGCTTACAGGTCACGGCCACCCAGCTGGCCCACGGCTCAGCCCCACTAACTCCCCACCCTGAGGTGGGAACACCATGGAACGAGGACCCTGGGGAGCCGGGGACATGGGGACAGCAGGCCAGTCCCTGGAGGTCCTCCCTCAATCAGCTCCCAGCCCCGCTCCTCCCCGCGCTGGGTGTCCACGCCCTGCCCTCCCCGCCGGCCCCGGCCACCTGCTGCCACAGGGGGCCACCTCTGCCAGTTCCCAGCCTCTGCCCGCTGGGGACCCGGGTCTCGGCCGCAGGTGTGGTGGAGGAGGTGCTGCGGAGTGACGGGGGCACCCGACACCACAGGGGGAGGGGACGTGCATTCTCAACGGGGACCCAGCCTGCGTCCCTATGGTGAGAGGCTGGGTGTTTGCTGGGGAGGCGGCTCGGACCCTGAATGGCTTGGACCCTGAATGGCTTGGACCCTGAATGGCACGGACCCAGGGCATGGGCAGGGCGGGACAGTGGCGGGAGGAGCTGCCGTGGGGGTCAGGGCCTGCGGGTGGTTTCCACTCGGGAGTGCGGCCCTGCGGCCTGGCCTCCCGTCTTTCCAAGAGGCAGCCAGATGTTTCAGCTTTTCTGTGTTCTTCCATCTTTTTAAAAGTTAATTCAGAAACATTTTTAAAAGCAAGCAAGTCAGACGAATCTGTCTCTGGACTAGATCTGGCCCGTGGGTCGCCCACTGGTATTTTACCTGTAGACGAGCTGATGGGTGCAGTTTCAATTATTTCTCATTCTCTGCTTTTCCCCCAGGGCCTGGGCCGAGGTGGCTCAGGTCAGGAAACGAGGCCGTCCCTGGGGGGGGGGCCCCCGGTTTCCCCCCAAACACCACTCCGTCAGCTTTTCCCCAGGAGGGTCGTGCTGACCGTGTTCCGTACATCAGTGCCCTGTGGGTCACACGCAGCACACGCACCGCCTCCTGGAATTTCTGAAGGTTAAGTCACGGTAGGAAACCGGCGGCCAGCGGTGACAGCAGCGCAGAAGCAGAGTTGAGCCTCACCAGGGCTGTCTCTGCCGCTGGCCGCGCTCGGCCCCTTCCGGAGCTGCTTGGGCCCAGAGCCTGCCCTTCCTAAGTGAAGGTCGAGGCTCGGAGCTCCCGAGGGCGCCGGGCTGCCCTGTCCGGCTCCTCCCTCCATTGACGATGCGTCTGGGAGCAGCAGACACCTCGCATTACTGCTGACACGGCCGGTGGGTTTTCCTCCCCCTTCGCGCCATGCAGATTGATTTCTTTTATGTTTATTCAGCTAAAACGCGCCCGCCTGGGAGAAATCGACACGGCCCGCACCATATATATATATATTTTTTAACCTGGCCATGCCTTTAAATAACGCCTGCTTTTTTGTTGGAAATTTGTAACGATCATGTATTTATGGAACTTATCTGAAAGCAGCCTGGAGGTGTTCCAGTCGCTTCAATCCGTTCACCCTCCCCTGCCGCCTCCCCGCCTCCTTCTGTGACAGAGGCTTCAGGCTGGCCCCAGGGAGCCAACCCACCCACGGCACGAAGGCACAGCGACAAACCACGACCGTAGCCACAATGAACAAGCCCCCTCCATCTGCCCCGAGAACTGTGCAGCGTAACAGCACCAGCAGCCAGCATGTGTCGGACGGTGACTTCTTGCAAAGCGTGTGCACCTCTGTGGTTGAGTAGCAGGGTTCGCCCAGGGGGGGCACCAGGGTGATAGCAGTTCCCGCTCCCGGATGGAGAGGCCGAGACATTAAGTGACTTGGTTATGGACACAGTCATTTTATTAAGAGATTCAAGGCAGGACCTTCTGGTTCCAAATTCTGCACTCTTTCTTTTTTTTTTCCTTTCTTTGATTTAATCTATTCAGGTGACATCAGTTAATGGGGTCATGTAGGTTTCAAGTATACGTACATTTCTGCGATACATTATCTGTATATTGCAAGAGTCTGCAGAACACGAGTGGTTTTTTGAAATTGTCAGAGTCAGGAGACGGTGCGCGTGGTCTCCCAGTTTCCACACGGAAACCCCAACCTCCATCCAGCACCCCCTTCCCAACCACCCGCAAACCCAGGTCCCAGCAAAGCAGGACCCCTGGTGGCGCTGTGAAAAGACCTTGGCCCGTGGACGTGACACTGTGTGGGGGTTAGACGGTAAGCTGGTAATTACACACCCCGAGGCCCAGCGGGGTGCAGGAGCCGCGCACAGGGAAGTTGGTTCGGGGCACCCTGGCCGCTGGCCCTGTGGCTTGCCGGGTCACCGCGCTCCACAGAAAGGCTGCAGGTTCGATCCCCAGCCAGGGCACGTACGGGAGACAGCCGATCCATGTTTCTCTCTCACGTGACGACTCTCTCTCTAAAAATCAATAAAGTATCCTCAGTTGAAGGTTTTTTAAAAAGCTATTTAGGGGAAGAGGGTCTTCAACAGACTTCACCTGGACGGACACCCACTGTGGGAAGTCCAGTTACCTCCCCAAAGGCTTTTGACCTGAAAAGCAAAATCCCTGGAGAGTGTGGGACCCTCCTGAGGTCTCGCTTCTGCGGGGAGGTCTGTCTGTCCATGGGATTCTTGGGGGGCTGTGGGTCGGTTCTCGACTTCGGTGGTGACGGGGACACTCCCTCATTGTTCCCCGCGCTGATGACAGAAGCTGCAATGCTCCGTGATGGAGCCTCGGAAAGGGCACACTGACCGGTGGGCATGACGGACGCAGACAGTGACACGGGTTTCTGGCCCCTTTGCTCACAGGCCTGACGGTCTCACAAAGGTATGTCCTGTCTGGAAACATTGGGACATGAGACTCTGCCTTCCTCTGCCTGCCCATGAAGGGTGGGAGGAAACGGAGGCATTTCCGTGTCATGCGGGAATGTGGAATGGGGCTCCCGGCAGGGACTGTGATTCCCTCCTTGGCCGGTCGTCCCGTGTTGTGAAAAGCGGTATTCTGCTTGGCACATGGGTTCCACGCACGACTTAGTGGGCATCAAGCCCACTGTTGTGTTGAAAGAGGCCCTGAGACTCTCTTCCAAAGGGGCAGCTCCTCGCCGGGAAGAGGCTGAGATAAGGAACCTGGGGTGGAAGGTTCGCTTCTCCGTTTCCGTCCAGCGCGTGGGCACCTGGTCACCACGCTGCTCACACAGCCGCCCGCTCTGGGGACGGTGACACCAACGTCGTCCTCACGCGGAGCAGGGGTGGGGCCTGGGATGGCAGCAGGGACCCCCGGACGATGGGAGCCCCTGCTCAGACACGGCCCCACCGCTGCGTGAAGCATCAGTCCTGGACGGGGGCGCGCTCACCTCTTCCCAGATCAAATCCCCACCGGTGCCCGTGGCCTCTGCAGAGCGGGGGGCTGCAGAGACACACGGATTTGGTGCAGGCCCCGAGTCAAAACTCAACAAAAATGACAGTAATGGTAAAAAACGAGCGCAGGGCGGCTGTGGAACAGGACGCACCCTTCGTGGGTGAAGTCGACCTCATCAGCGCCAGCCAGGGGGAGGGTCCGGGCTGAGGAGCCAGGAGGTCGGTCGAGAGCCGCCAGTAGCTGGTTTTGCCGCTGAGATGACCAGCCGCAGGGGGTGGCGATGGGGCTGAGCCCTCACCGTGGCTCAGCCCCATCTTGAGGCTCCGTCAGTGGACCCCCTTCCTGCTGCCCCCAGAGAAACTGGGATCAGAGTTGTTCCCCAGGTCTCCCTGTTCTTCCTAAACTTGAACCTCAGGTTTGTAGTTTCTGAAAACACTTTCCAGTGCTGGGCAGGGTGGCTCATTTCATGTTCCGCTGTGAAAATGCAGGATGTTCCCCGGGCCGTGTCCCCTTCCGGGCAGCTCTGTGAGCCGCCTGCTCCCCGCTTTCCTGGCAACGCTCTTCCATGCACCCCGAAGGGGGCCTCCCCGCCCCCCTGGCCTCATTTGGATCTTGGGAGCGTCATTGTCACTGGACACCCCGCACTGAATTGTCCGTGTACCTTCCCTGCGGCAAGGGAGGGGCAGAGCCACATCCCGTACCCGCCCTGCCCCACGCCCGGTACAGATGCTGCCCCCTGACTCTGCATCTCCCCAGCGATGGGGTGTGACCAGGGTTTCCCTGGCAGGTGAAGACAGCCGGCGGGATGGGGACGCGAGACGGGGAAGGCAGGGCAGCCACTGACGGAGCGTGAGACTCTCGGAATCTATAGGCGGGGCCAGAGTCGCCCGTTCCTGGCACCGCGGCGCGTTCGTAGCTGGAGAACTGGGAGGGGTACCCAGAGAAATACAGCCGGAAGGGTCTTGGCAGGAGGGGGAGCTGAATGAGCCCAGAGGGAGTGGGGTGAGGAGAAGCTGCTGCCAGACTGTCCCTGGACACTTCCCAGGAGGGACGGAGGGAGGGCACCCAAGCAGGTCGTTCAGCGCCTCTGGCGGCACCCACAGGGCCAGAACCTGCAACAGCTTGGGATCAGAGCGGGGAGGGCGCAAGGCTGTGTGTGTGTGTGCTTGTGCATGTGTGTGCACATCCATGTGCATGTGTGTGTGCCGTGGCCTTTGGTGCGTCATCCAGGCCACTTCCAGAGGACTGCTGTTTACATCTGCAGCACCAACAATATTTTAAGTTTAACCATTTTAGTTACAAATCGCCTCAGTGTACGCAAGGCACTCCGCTGGATTCTTCATGTATGTTATGTCTTCTCTCATTCAACCACGGGAACAACCATATCCGTCTTTGAAACCCCTGAAACGTAGGTAAACAAGTTTGTTAAAATTCATCAGCTCGTGGGTGGGGGGACCTCCTGCCCCCACCACCCCCACGCACTTACTGCTCCAAACCAGCTGCAGGAAGGAAAGCAGTGTCCCCAGGCTTAGTCCCACCGGGTCCGTGCTGAGTGAGGACGGCAGCTGTCGGGAAGGTGTCCTTGTCAATCGTTTCTGGTGTGACAATGGTCATTTGCAGGGGGAGAGGGTTCGAGCCCATATCTGGTTAGCGATACGAACTGAAATACTTCCTGATGGCGTTTACATCTTACATCTGCTGCCGGACAGCCTCGCTGAGGGGAAGGGGAACCCACGGGGCAGATGGGGTGGCTGGGAGTCTGTCCACGGGCCCGATTCCACGGCTGGGAGTCCGTACTCGTGTGCCGGGCAGAGAGGGAGCTGTTGGGCCACAGGCGCTCCCGGAGGTGGACATTTCGTATAGTAACAGGTTCAGTAAGTGTCTCAGTGCAGGTCCCCCCACGCATGGAAGTACACGGGCTCTGTAGTGCTACCTGGGGCACCGGGGCTTCCTTCCTGGCACTTTTCTCTGGCTGGGTACTGGCGCCCGGCACAGGAGGAAGTGTTTACGTTCCCTGCAGCATCTGCAGAAAGACGAACATGAACCCTCACGTTTCCATTTACCGACTCATCACGAAAACGCGACACTCATCATCACTGTAGGCTTCGTGGCCTTTGTGAGATGACAGTTCCTTAGCTGGGTGGCTTCATAAAACACATGTTGCTTTTTACTGCGACAGCCCGTTTCCCCTGGTCAGTGGGAAGTTGGAAGCTCTTAAATGCATCAGAGGTCTTCCTGGATTTGCAGTGGCCTGGCTCCACAGACATGTCCCCCCGGAGACACCGTAATTTGCAACTTCTCAATAGTCAACACAACTCTAACTGTAAATCGTTCCCCTTCAGAAGCGATAGCCAGAATCCTAGCAGGTTTTACGGGTAGGCAGGGCAGCACGGAGCCGGGTGCCGTGGGTCCGGCCCCTCAGGGCCTTAGTTGCAATACCTCTGCTCGCTGCTGCCGGCCACAACTGCTGTCCCCGTGGTGGCTTTAACCCTGTATTTCTCCTGGAGGGACAGCCCAGCCAGTCTGCCCGATCGCCTGTGCGGGGAGAGGGGGAACCTCACCCAGATCATCCCAGTGTTTCTGTTTCTCCTGGGCTGGTCGGGAGACGGGGAGAGAGGGGACAGGGAGCAGGCTCTGTGCTCTCGGGAACAGGGGACTAGGTGCAGAGGGGCAGGAATGCACCCTCGGGGTGGAGGGGTGGGAGGTTGGAGAGGGTGACCACATGGGGCCAGCGATCAGTGGCTACCCGGGCAGCCAAGCTGACCTGGACACCTGGTTTGTGACTCATTATTTATTGAGCACCTCCTGTGAGTACAGCCCCCGAGGCCGCCGTGGGTGGGGGGTGTGGATACGCTAGACACCAGGGACCTGTTTCTTACCTTCCGTGCAAGTGGAGGTGGGTCACTGACCTTAAAGGCAGAGGCCGGGTCTCTCCGGTTCACCCCCATCTCCCATCGCCTGCCGCTGGGTTGAGCTCCCAGGAGTTAATGTGATCGTGACTCGCTGAGGCAGCAGACTGGGTCTCCGGGGCTGAGCCCGGCCACTGGCAGCGGCACCGAGGGATGAGCGCCCGGCCCTCCCTGCGGAAATCCCTGAACCGCGGACGCGCTGAGGTCAGCCTTCAGCTCTGGAGCCGATAGTGACTCACACCAGGGTTTTAGGGGAAAAGGGTAATGCTTCTTCCGGTTAATCTCTCTCCCCAGTGGGGAAGCGTTCCCCCACCCCCGTCTCCCTCCTGTTACTCTTCCCCACCTCAGGAGGAGTCAATCTGATTGATTAAAACTGGGGACCTCCCCTGAGCCGCATTTCTAGGGGACGGGATGACGGTTAGAAAGGCCCCAGCCCGGCCACAGGTGAAGCCAGCTCACTGGGTAAGCAGGGCAGGGCAGCTGAGAACCTCCCCACACGCATGTTCATGTGAGGTCCTGCCAGAAATGCAAAGGAAAGTCCTAAAAACGTACAGAGTTAGAAATTCAGAGTGAAGAGTTACCAGAAAAAGGAAGTGGCTCCAGGGAGAAAACAGAGGGGCTGGGAGGACCTGAGCTGGATGGGGAGACGGTTGGTGCTCCAGGCTGCCGGGCATCGCCCTCCAGCACACACGGAACACGGGCCACACGTGCCAGCACGCAGCGCACAGCCTTCTGCTATGTTGACTGCGCGCTGGAGAGTTGCTGTGAAGGAACAGAAATGAGAGACACGAAAGAAAGATTCTAAAAGTTACCCTGTCCAGTTATCCCAGGTCAGACAGTTTATTAAAGTAGAGACGCTATTCAAATAGCAAATATTCAAATAGATGCGGTTCACAAACCTCACAGAGTGGGCCTTCACACACACTTTGGATAGGAAACCAAACGTTATGAAGACTCCAGTTTCTCATAAGGAAATGAATCGGTAGGTTAAATGCAATTTCCGTGACAATCTATAAAGGACATTCTCTAGATTTTGCCACAGTGATTCTACAGTGTGTCTGAGAGTAAAATCATAGCAAGGAACTAAGAAAATTTTGAACAAGAAGAGGTATTAATTTTTCTAAGGGTTGACATGGTATACCAAAAGGTATTTATAATCAAAATACGATGTTGGCAGTGCAGGATTAGCACAAAACCCAACGTTAGTCAACGATAGAACCACAAAGGGAAAATAAATGTGCCAAAAGGATCAAGCATCTAATAATAACAAATCTACCCTAAACATGAACATGCTATTTTTAATTTACCGAGGGAAGACGTATTTAGCGGAATTTTTAAGCAGACAGCGTTTGCCGTGAGAACATGCGCCCTGCATCCGTAGAGATGGGCGTGGCACACGAGGCAGGGGGACAGGAGAAAGTCCTAGATGAAACCAAAGAGCCATCACAAGTCTTAGGGAAAAAAAAAGTCTTAGAAATATCCACGGCCTTTGACCCAATCCTTTGGCTTCCGAAAATGCAAGAGAAGAGAGATATGCACAAACAATTCTCTATCGGTATATTTATTGCTTTATTACTTTTAACATAAACTAGAAACCCATAATGTTTAATGACAATGATTAATTATATCATAATCACGTACATGTATATGTACACAAATGACCTGGTAACCACCGATATAATTTAAAGAATACCTCACAAAATAGGAAATTGATGAAAACATGTCTGGTGAGGTGAAATCAGCACCTGTTCTCAGGTACACAAAGGAATTACTGGGTTAAAAGACACACTGCACAGCGAATAAAGGAAGATAAAAATTTAGGTTATCTCAGTGTTGATCTTTATATATTTTTACATTTTCAAAACTGTCTACAAAACACATGTGTTAGAGTTACACTTGAACCACGAACAATATTTATTACGTTAATAACATTTTTAAATTAAAAGTATTATTTTACATGTCCAAATGCAGAAGCTGGTTAATTACAAACTCAGCCAGTCAGATCATTCCATTTTCCTGAATGTTTTCCAGGGTCAATACTGTAATTTTTATCATCTTCTGCTTCAGACGTGCTGCTCTAGCTGTAACTAGCATTTTTGATCTTTTTTTAAAAGTGTCCTTTCTTTGGTACGAATCACAGTCAACGTAGTTTCTTTTCCCACATTTTGTGGTGATGACACTTCTACAAAATGTCTCCAGGCTAAAACTTGATGGATAGGCATCCCATCCCATTCCTTTCTTTGCTGTTCTTGTGCCACGACCAGACGTTACTCCACTTGACGATGTTCTCTAATGACCATCCTTGCAAGAAATTCTCTTCCGAGATTTCTAAGCAGACTGGGATGCGTAGGGTGAAGTAGTTGGGGCCACGCTTTTATTTACAAATGTATTAGTAGGCCCGCACTTTTCAACACACCCATTCTAGCTGGGCTGCGGAGATCAGCCCCCCTGGTAAATAGTTTGCCACCAAGAGTTCGGATTCTGTCACGGAACCAAGGCGAGTATCACAGATGCAAGCGCTGTAAGCCCCTCAGGAGAGGAGCCATTGCAAGATCCTTTGTCCCCTTTTGCAGATGAGGCAGCTGGGCGGGCCGGGGCTGAGTCTTCACCCCAGAAACCCCTGCCCCGTTGGGTGGGCGTTCGACAGAGGAGGGTGACTGCAAATGTGACGGTGAGGTGGTTTGTGGGAGCCCACCTGAGTCATGCGTACTTTTGGAAGACTTGAAGGGGCCAGCTCAGGATGGACTCCGTGTATCCCAGGACCAAGTTATCCTGGACGGGAGCAACAGCAGCGGGAGGCGGGGAGCGGGTCCCAGGAGGGATTTTGGCTGGGGATGTGGCAGGATTTTGAAAGGGGCGGGAGAGGAGGGAGAGGAAGGAGGAAAGAAGAAAAGAATGGAAACATCCCAGAATCCCTTTTAAACGTGGGGGTGAAACGTCAGCACCCTCAACGGTCGCTGTCCCGTGATGACCAGCAGCAAGTTCCCGGAACGCGTTCATTTTCGGGGCCCAACGCTGTGTCAAGGGAAGAACTATTCATATGCATTTACCGGAGGCGCATTCGTCGATTTAATGTATTTTTAAATTTTTAAAAGGCCATTCGCCGCAATTGTGTCTGGGCCCATACACGAGGGAGATAAAAATCAATGCTGCATTTTGCAGACAGGCGCCTGTGCCTGCCCCACGGTGCCCTTCCCGTCCGGCAAGGGACCGGCGGCCGCAGCTGGGCAGGCCTGCCGGGTGCCAGCAAGAGGCCGGTGCAGCTTTTAAACCTCAGGCCCCTCGAGTTCGCTTTTCTTGAGGCTCATTCTCACAAAAGCCCGACCAGTGAAATAATCCTGAGGTTCCTCCTTGAACGAGTGAGGCACGGAGGGGAAACTGCTCACCTGAGGCTGGTGCTGGGACCCAGGCTCAGGTGGGCGGGCCCGGGGCCCACTCTGAAAGGCCCACCTGGAGGGGCCACTGCGAGATGAAATGAAACCTGCCTGTCACGCTCACCACACAGCTTCTGGCATGTAGTAAGCATGCAGTAAGCATGCAGTAAGCACGGCCCTTATTATTATTCGTGGTGCAGTGGGAGATGAAGCTCTGTCTTCAGTCGTACACCCTCCAGATAACATTTCATCGGGCTTTTCCCTGGCACGTGGATAGAACCCGTTGAAAGCGCTGCACGTGCTTTGTCCCGCTGGAAAAGGTCCAGCAGGCACCGGACCTGCGTCACGGGCGTTGGCAGGCGTGAAGCAAGGGGTGTCCCTAAGTCAGAAATGAGAGTCGGCCTGGTAATGAGTCTGGCTCTCACCGCCTTCCCTTGGTACCGTGCAATTCCCGGTCACACGGCACAGGACAGCGAGACGAGGCCTTCAGCTGAGGTAGCAAACTGTGGGTTTCGAGATTCATTTCGTGGGGTCAGCAGCTTAGCTCATTACAAGGCTCCAGCCGGGTCATTTGTCCTCATCTGTCAGCCCCCAGGGGGCGGCTTCTCTGTGAAGGGCACAGTGACTGCGGGTTTCTGGTGAGCGATTGTCCCCAGATGTGGGACTACGGCCCTGAAGCCCCGGTCAGAAGGAAACCTAAACACTCCCCTGGAACGGGTCCCTTGGCAGGAATCGGGGGCGGAGAAGGAGGTCACGTCTTTTCTCTCACGTGAGCGTAGGACGATTTTAAGGACAGCGGCTGGAACGCATCACCCAGCTACGTTAATTTAAGGAAAAAGCCACGATTCGTTAGGGTGAAGGTGCTTGTGGCATCAGGCAGCAGAGTCTCCAGTGGGCGCTTTCGCAGGCCGGGAGGCCCCCGCCACCCCCGCGCCCCGTCTTTGGATGCCAGGCTGCTCCTCTGCCCAGGTTCACCCCGTGGGCGGCGGAAGCCACACAGCGGTAAAGGACTCCTGGATCGATCCCTTTGAAATCAGAGGAAAACAAATTACCCGGGGCCGTTTTATCGGCACCGAGGGGTAGGTCCAGGTAGATTTGAGGAAAGTTCAGCTTTTCGGGTTTCATGCAAAGGGCCCTGGCAAACAGCGGGTGCAGCAAAATGCGTCGCGTGACCTGGGGAGACGGGGTGGGAGTCGTGACAAATGCCAGTTTGAAAGGGAGGCATCCGAGCCCACCCCCTGCTCTGGTGGTTCTCCCGGGCTCGTCAGAAGTTCTGCAGGCCTGTGTCGGCCCCGAACCGGTCCTTCTGGCTTCCCTTGGGCGGGGAGTTTGTGTCTGATCACTGAAACAATACTTCCGGGTGGAGTGACACCCGTTCTACGCTATTTTGCACTACGTCCATGGTCGTAATTGGATACTGTATGGTCAGTCTTCGCTATCTTTATCTGTCAGTCACGCGTGAATCCTGTTTGGTTTCAGAGTCAAAGAATGCCGACACTGGCATTAGAAACTGCAAAAGCCCACCTCCCTGCCATGTCCTCTGCCCACCCTGCTCCGGGCTGTGCACCGGCCTGGCGGGGGCCAGGAGGGTTACGATGAATACATAAGACAAGAATCAGCTCCGTGTGTCCTGTGCTCACAGCTGTAAACCTACGTTGACCCCAACAGGGACAGGCGCTGTGAGGGGTCTGGGGGCCCGGGGACCACCACACCCCGGCATTCAGTCCTTCTCCACGTCCTGCCCGTGGACCTCACACAGGAGCTTCCGGGACTCGTCCCAGGGAGCAGCAGCCGGAGGTCCCTCCGTGGCTCCTAGGACATGGCACCCAGCTGGGCCAAGCACCACGGCTCTGAGTTACCCCCCTGGAAGGGGGTCTTGTGCTGGGGGCACTGCAGGGCTGGGCAGCCTCCCCTTGAGCCTCTTCTCCACGACAGACACACACCCTTAGCCTGACCCAGGCTCCATCTTATGCAGGCTCCGCAGTGTATGTCAGGAGGGTGCAGTGGGGAGAGGGGTGACCCCCCAGACATTAGTGACTTGGCAAGGACGTAGTAGCGGGAGAGGACACTCGGTCCGCAGCAGTCAGCAAGGAAACCAGGGCGAGGCCGCCTGAAAGCTTATGACGACAAGCGGGGAGCAACTGGCAGCAAGAAGATCCTAAGTCCTGGAGGCACCGGTGACCCTCAGCCATGCGGTGGGGACACGCGAGGGCGGACACTTCAACGATCCATGAAACCGAGAGCCGGTTAAGGACCTTAGCCAGGCCCGCGTCTCAGGAGGAGGTAACGCGGTTCAAAGTGAGTTCACCCTGAATTAGAAGTTCAGATCAAACTTTGTGACTCCAAGAAAACCCTCCAAGTGATCTATTGAATCAGGTACGGAAATAGGAGAAGCAGGTGAATTAATCCAGTGAACTTCTGGTGCCACCTGTCTCCGGCGGTCCCGCCGCCCACGCTGTCAGACGGGAGCCTGGATGGAAGGCTGCCACGCGCGGTCTATATTTAACAGACGCCGCTTCTGTTACCCTGGTATTTCCACGTCAGGAGAGGCCCTCGCCTGAGTCGCTGGAGGGCCTTTGTCTCAGGGCTGAGAAGGAGGAGACAGGGTGTGAGGCGCATGCAAATTGCAGGTGACAACGGATGGAAAATGCATCTTTCTGTCTCCGGCTCCAAACCAACCCTTTTATAAGACGGCGCCTCGGTGGCCGTGCTCAGTAGGACATTCTGCACACCCCTCTCTAAATGTATCTAAGCTCTTGAGAAACATTTAGATACATTTTTCAGTTCAATATCAGTTCTCGTTGAGATACATTTAGATATGTTGCTCACTTGGTATCCTTTCTCACTGCAGATGTCCCTGAGGGGAGAAAAACACCGTAAACCTATGTGTTAATTGTGAACGACACCCCGAAGTTCCCCGGTTTTATGTCGCCTTCCTCAGGATGTTGGTGACGAGCATTTGTCCCCCCCCCTGGCCTGTTGTCCTCCCGAGCTCCTGCCCGCCCCTCAGCACCCGGACCCCCCAGGACACGGCCAGTTGTGGCCGCTCTCAGCGGCCGTCCCAGGGCGGCCACGGCCCCTGGTCCCGGTGACGCCTCCTGATGTCACGCTGTCCCCTTGAGCAGATTCTCTACAGAGCAGCCAGAATGAACTTAAAAAATAAGTGGTCACCTCGCACCAGGTAACCCGGTAAGGCTGTTCACAGGTCTCTCAGCAGAAACCTCTTCGGCAAGAGAGATTGGGACGGAAGAAAGACAAAGTTCTGGGTAGTTTCCAGCCGTGAAAACTATTATTGGGAGCCAGCTCACCCCCTGCCTTGCGTTTCCTGGGTTACTATTTCCGGACCCCCTAACAGCCCTGACTGGGCCCTCCGATGCCCTGCGTGGCCCTGTCCCCCTGGCTCCGGGTGCTCTGCGAGTCTGTCCCCCACCGCAGGGGCCTCCGGTCCCATCGGACTCTCCCGGCTGGCGGCTGCTCCTCCAGACCTCGTCCCGTCCCCACGGCCGCGGCCGGGGAAACCTCCTCCGACCTCCCGCGAGGCCACCACCAGCTGCCCCCCGAGGGCCTTCCCTGTCCCGCCTTCTCAGGGCTGCGTGTGCCGCTCGGCACCAACACACGGAGCTGCCGCGTGGCCGGGGGCGGGGGGGGGGACGGGACGTGAGGAAGAGGTGTCCTCCCTCGCCCCTCGCCACGCTGCCCCTGCATCTGCGGGGAAACGGGAGCGCAGGGCGTGTGGTGGGCGGCAGTGTGTCTCGGGCCACACTCGCCAGCGTCCCCGTCTGCTGAGCCTCGTGACCAGGAGTCTCACCACGTCATGCCAGCGTGAGCGGAAACCTGGCCGGCGAGGGCCTCCTGCCCAGCGAGACTGGTTTCCAAATTTGGCAACAGCCTCGCCCACATGAGGGGCTGCGGGAGCCGTGCGTGCGTGTGTGCACACGCGTGTGCATGGGGGAGTGAAGGGGGCTGCCAGGAGACCTAGGCTCTGGAAGTGGGTGGCTGGTGACTGTCCGCCTGCAGTCAAGCGCATCGGTGGGTTGGCAGGGTCTGCACACACGCGCAGGCCGGGGTGCTGGTCTTTGTGCTTTTTCCCCTTTCTTGGAGGTTCATGCTGCCGTGGGGCCGTTGCACGGGTGTCCCGGGAGCTCACAGACGCGCACAGGCCCCCGTGACGTCTCTCCCGAGTCTAAGCTGAGCATCGGCACAGGCGGCGGCAGGGGTCAGGTTGCCTTGGCAAGGAGCAGTTGCGCTGGTAGGCGAGGGTCCGTGAGGTGGGTTTTTTTAATCATGTAGTGAGTTTTCAGCCCTGCGGTTAGGGACAGATGTCCAGAAGTGACCAGGGCCATGCGTGGGTCCCCCTGGCTGGTGTGGGAGGAGACGCGGCCTTGAGAAAAGGCAGCTGAAGCAGCTTCCAAGCGGACCCCGATGCGCCCACTTTGAGGAAGACGCAACATAGGTCGGAATCTAAGGTCGGAACCTCCTTTGTCAGGACTTTGGTTGCCCTGGAAAGCTGGATCCTCTCTTACACGTCAGCTGGTCCCCAGAAAAAAATGCGAATGGAAATGCACATAACCTGTAGATTGATCCCCTAACAACTCGGCTACCTGGCCTTCCGCACTGTTGGGTGGGGGGTGACGCATTGTGCAGAAAGCAGGCGCCTTCGCCGCACCGTTAAAGCCCCGGAAAGGGACCAGAGAGCCTCCTTCCTGAGCAAGACCTGCCACGGAGCCAGGAAAGCGGCGTCTAGCTCCTCAGCTTTCACCACGTGTCTGCTGCCGCTGGGCCTGTCCCTGTAAGTTCTGCCTTCCGGGGAAAGGAGAGCTGAAAGGGTTCCTTAGTCATTAAAAAAAGATAAAATAGTCAACAAGACCGATGAGCTCCAGCGACGGCTTCCCCAAGCTCCTGCCATCCTCCCCGCCGCTGTCATTCACCCCACACCTGGTTCCCAATCACGCGGCTTCCCCTCTCGCTGGGCCCGGGCTGGTTGAGGGGGGCGAAGGGAACGTGGCCGACGGACCTAAAGGTCCCAGGAGGGGCGGGTTCCGGCCAGGCTGGAGCCAGGGCTGGGCGCTCGGGGCTTTGTGGGCCGCCCGTCCTACCTGGGCGAACCCTGTCTCAGGCCCCTGTCCTGGCAGTGGTGGCCTTTTGCAGCCACAGGACACCGGGATTCTCGGCTCCGGGCACGTCCTTGGCTCCCACCCGGGAGCGGTGCTGGCCTGAAGGCGGCTGTCCTTGGCACTGGCCTTCAAGGAGGTGTGAACGCGGAGCAGGTCCCAACAAGCCAGCACTCCTGGGACGGCAGGAGGGGGCGGGGGGCAGCGTCCTGCTCAGGACGGGGAGGGCTCTGCGCGGAGGAGCCCCGTCTGAACGCCCATGGGGTCCCTGCTGCTCTCAGCGGGGCAGAGAGTGCCAAGCGACCCCCCACCCGCCCGACCCCGGAGCCCACGCTTGCCCCCGAAAGTGCGGTTGGTGTACAGCCCTCTGTCAAAGTGAGACCATCATCAACCAGCGCTGGCAGGTCACGCTGGGCCCATCTGTGCCCTCAGCCGCACGCGGTGTGCGGTGCCGGAGATGGATGAGTCTTCCTCCAAGAGGCACTTGGCTTCTTCTCTTTAGTGTTGTTCTTCTTTTACTTGTTTGCCTTCCCTGTTGACTTTTTCTGCCAGGTCAGCCTCGAGCCGGATGGGAAAGTAGGAACTCATGACGTCCCCTGTGTGCTGCACTGCGGGCATTATTCGCACATCTGTTACTTGGTTTCCTCCAGGGCTCACCACCAAGGTGGGCCAGGCCAGTGCTGCGTGACTGCAGTTTGTAGGAAGGCCGCAGAAGCCACCTCCCCTCCCCCAGCTGTGATGTCACAGAGGCCAGTGTGGACCCCCAGGGCAACCAGACTCTAGATCTTCCCGAGTTTTCCCCATCACAACTTCAACGTATCACATCTCTAAGGCATATTCTAGGCTAAGGAGCGATTTCCACATCTATCACTGGATACATCAACACAGGTTTTTAGAAATAGAAGTGAAACACGCTCCAGACTAAAATGCATCAGGGACCAGGAAAGAAGTGCTAATGAGTGTAAGGGCCCTGGGCCAACACTAGGGAGTGGTGGGGACTGTGGCAAACTAGAGAGTGTGTCCCTGTCTGAAGGGTTTGGCTGATACTTGGCTCCGCACGCTGTGGCATGGGGGTGGGGGGTGCAGGCCTGATGTTGCTCCATCTTCCACGCTTTCTCCACAGAACACTGAAAGTCTGGACTCTTCTGTCTGGTTTTCCTGTATTTTAAAATACTGGGCAGGCCTCACTGTGCACCCATGTGTAGTTGGGCACATACTGGCTGGCTTGTGTTCTTGGGTCTGGGGACACCATGAGGAAGACCAGCTCTAGTGGCCTCCGTGGACTTCCGTGGAGCAGAAGCACCATCATAAGACCCCGGTGGCCAGGAGACTCGGACACACGTCAGGGAAGGGGAAGGAACTAGAGACATTTACTCAGGACGAGAGGCTGTCGACAGGCCGCCATCGAGAAGGAGGTAGAAATGACCCTGCTCAGGCTGCACCGTTGCTGAACCTCTAGACGTGGCCGCTTGTCCCACCCGTAGTCCCAGATGCGTTTCATGCACTCGGGGCACAGGGACAGGCAGTGTCACACGGCCCGGGCGGGAAGTGCTTGGGGGCCTGTGAGCCACAGCGTCTCTGGCTCCAGGACAGTCGTCATCGTGGGTGGGGGATGTGAAACCCCTCGTTGGCTCCTGGGCGATAGGAAGACAAATCCCAGGCCACCGCTGGTCGTTGGCTGACCTCACCCCCGGGGGAGCCACAGTCGTACCCTCTGGGACGTTCTTTTAATCCTCCTAAAGCAGCAAACCTTGGTCCTCTGCTGGCTCCAACTTCAACACGGCGGCAGATGAAAGAATTCTCGGACCCAACGCATTTGAAAAGCCTGGTTCGAGCAACATTAAAACGTCTCTTTCTCCCCCGGAACCTTCATCGTGCTCCCGTGGGTTAAGAAGGTCACGGAAGGGCCATTTCCAGCCTGGAACCTGGAAGGTTTCTGCGGCGCGTCCCCCCAGCCCCGGGGTGGCCACGAGGAAAACGCTCCCCGCAGCCAGGAGCTCTGGAAAACACCCAGACCAGGGCTGAACAACACAGCAGGAGAACTTGGTTCGGGTACCCCGCCTCCGCACAGCTGCTCTGCCCCCTCGGGAAAGATGTGCCCCCCCCACCAGACCTTCCACGGTCTGGGAGGCAGGCGGGTCGGGGTGAATAGTCTTTGCAGGAAAACTGCCCCCCCCCGAGTGGTGGCTGGAGGCGGGCGTCCCTGCGGACTTTAAATGTCGCTCACCATTCGCCTAGGGGCCCAGGCGACCACCCGCTGCCAATTACCGGACCACGTCGATGAGAAACAGCGACCGGAAACACTGTCTGTCTGTCTGCTGCTGCTGCAGGTTTCCCTGGAGAAAAATACCTGCCGTGTGAAGCCCCGGCTCTGAGCTTCACCAGGACACAGGAAACCCGAGGCCGCGTGGGGTCAGGATGTGGGCTGGGCATCGGGGGCCCAGGAGGGGCCGGCAGGGCCCTCATCCTGCTGGCCGGGGTGGGGACGGCACCTGCAGTGGCGTGGGGCACGCTGGGCCTCGCCACTGGCGTGAGAGCCACGTCCGCCCCCTGCCCTAGTACCGGTGATGCCCCAGGTCGGCTCGTGTTCCTTGCGCTCAGCAAGGAAAGAATTCAAGGCCGGGAGCGCCAGTGCCAAAGGGAGCTTCTTCCGCTCACGCGGGGGAGGCCCCCTTGAAGGTAGGACCCGGGAGCCGCCTGGCCTGGCCGAGAGCGGGTCAGAGAGGCGAAGCTGCGAGCCAGGCTGGCCGAGCGGGCCGGGGAAGCGCGTTACAGCCGCGGACGGAGGGTCCTCGGAGCCGGGTCGGGGCAGGTCGGGGGAGCTGCCCGCTGCTTCCCTGGTTGCCGGCCTCCCGGGACCCTTCGAGCTGAGGAGGAAGAACGGTACTCACCTGAGGGGAGAGGGCGCAGGGGGACACTCTCCTTTGTCTGAAGGGTCTTCTCCTGTTTTTCCTGTTTTCTGAAGGCAGGAATGTCAGGGAGGCCCCCACTGGACTGTCCATCTGCTCCCAGGCGCGTCCTTTAATCCAACGTGAGCGTGCAGGTCACTCCCTGGTTAGTTCCGCCTTCAGAATGTCCCGGAAGCGCCTGCCCCAGGACAGTCCGGAACGTGTTAGGTAAGACCTGGTGATGGATTAGGTAGCTATTGATTGCTTAGCCCGTGTCTTCCACCATCTGCCCGGTTTCTGGTTTCCACGTGTCAGGGGATTTTCCCAGCCTGGTACTTTCCTCCCCAGGCACCTTCGTTAAACGTATTTCATCCACGATGCACTTGTCTGTAAAGTGACGGCCGCACAACTTAGCAGCCACCACTAGGGACTGGAGCTGCGACAAGTGACACGGGACCTAACGTGAGGTCCAGGGGTGGGCAGCCGGGCAGGGTCGCAGCTGCGACCTTCTGCTCCCGATGGGGCACTTGGGGCCTCCTGGGGGCAAGTCGCTGCTGCCCTCCAGACGTTGCCGCCACGTCCCAGCCGGGGAGAGGAGGCTTGAAGGGGAGCGATTCCTGCCCGCCCAGCGTGTCTACTTTCTACCAGGAAAAGCAGTAGCTTTCTCTGAAACCTCACACAGTTGATCCTGCTGTTGTCGTGTTGGCCAAAACTGGGTCACAGAGGAACTCCTGCTGCGGAGCAGTCTGGAGAGAAGAGAGTGCATATATATATACATGTACATGTCTATGTATATATTTTAAAGGCAAATGGGGCCCTGAACAAGACGAAAGAGTAAAGAAGGCAAAGTAAAGGGAGGGGGCAGAGGGGACCTGCTCCGGGGGTTCACTCATGGACGGAGATGGACCCGTAGTTCCAACTCAGACCTCACAGCACAGAGGAGCTGGCCAGGTTCTTCTGTCTTGGCCTTCAAAGGAGGTGACGACAGGGCTCTACTGTTGCGTGTTTACGGCCTGGTCCCAGGTCCCTCCGGCAAGGACTGTCCCTGCATGGTCTCATGAACCCGCAGAGCAGCCAGGGGACAGCTCGGTTAGCAACCCCCTTTTACAGAGGCGCTGGACGCCCATCGCACGTCCTCAGGCGGAATTAAACTTCTTCCCTGGCTACATGGATCCACACCCCGAGCCCTGAAGCGCTGTTCCCCCCCAAGCTCATTAGAACTAAGCGATCTTCTATTCACGGTCAATTGATTTTCCACAAAAGAGCGAAGGAAGTTTCACTCCGGGAAATGATAGTCTCGTCAACTGAGTGGAGCTGGAAGTGCACCTGCAAAGGGAGGAAATTGGATGCAAAGAGAAGCTGCTTCACGGACTGGAAAACTAAAACCCGCGTGGCTTGACCTAAATGGAAGTTTGAGAAGAAACGGACGAGGCCCTTCAGACAGCCCCACCTGAGGACGGGGCCTCGAGGTGCCCTTACCTCCGCAAAGCGGCCTCGGAGCGCCCCTCCTTCCGGACGGCACCCTTCAGGACGCCGGGATGGTGTGGAGCGCCCTCAAGACGCCTTCCTGCAGGACACGTTTCTGGTACTTCAGCCTGTTTCCCCCGCCTGCCGCCGGAGAGAGAAACTGGTCTCCATGACCACGGCCCAGGTGGCGAGGAGCGACCGGGAAATGGGTGCATTTCGTGTTATTGTGCCTTCACTCACTTTAACCCGCGCCCAGGCGTTGGGTAGCATGTCCTTTTCCTGCTCAGGTTCCTTGATTACATTTGCAGGTGGTGTTCGGGGACATGGAGCCCAGGTCCTCGGGGCCCCACCTGCACCCCAAGGAGTCGGAGGGTTTATGTTTTTCACACGCGTTTGTTTACTTGTTCACGATTCACCGAAGGACACACTCGTGTCCTTGATGCGTCTCCGAGATGGAGCAGTGGAAGAAAAGGTTCATCGTGTTGGGATATTTTCCCAAGAAATTCTTCTCCTCTTCTTTGTGGACCATAGTTTCTTATTTCTTGGAAGCTTGTCTCTGGGCACTTTGGCGCAGAAAGGTGTCTTCATCCTCTGCGTTTGGAACGAGTGATGAATAGCGCATTCCAAGGGGGTCCGAGAAAGGACTTCCTGTTGAATTGGAATGTACAGGTTTCACCCAAGCGCCGGGTGATGGGCCTTGCACAGGAGCCTGTTAGAAGGTAGGTAGGAAGCTGCTGAGTAAATGCTTGGGGCATTTGCGCAGCAGTGGGGTGCCCGTTCAGTGGGGGGGTGCGTGCCACCAGCGTGGAGGTCGTGTGGCTTCCGGAAACAGCCACCCCCTGAGAGCATCTGAAGGTGCACCTGCCGGCCGCTCCGATGCGTGGAAATTACCCCCCGACTCTCAGAAGCCCAGTTTTCAAACACAGGAGAAATGTCTTTGGACAGATGCTGTCTCCAAAAATGAAGTGAAGGATTGGGGATATTTATAAGGACTCTCCAACTGTAGAACAGTGAGGCTTAAAATAGGGCTTCGGCTGCTGGAGTTTTCTCAGCTAAGGGAAGGAAGGCCGACGTGAGGAACCACACGGTTTAAGCAGTTCCGTCTAAACACAACAGCCCCATCCTCAGAGACAGAAAGGAGATCAGGGGTCCAGGAGGGGACAGGGAGTGGCCCGTTTGGTATAGGAATTCTTCTTGGGGTGACAAAAATGTGCTAAAAGTTGGGTAGTGCTGAGGGTTGCACAGTGTCAACATACTAGAGCTACTAGATACCATGCTTACGATAAAGCATATCTACGAAGTGCTTTGAAATCTGCGGATCTTTCATGAGTGAACCTGAACGTGTTTTCATATGCTGTTAGACATTTCCCTTTCTGTAGGGATGCTACCCCTACCCATTGCCCGTTTCACTTCTTAGAAATTTCAAAGTGTCTGTATTATTGTGGCAAATTAAACCTAACAAATTTACCATCTCAGGCATTTTTAAGTGGACATCCCGTGGCGTTAAGTACATTGACATGGCTGTGCCATGATCAGCATCGTTCATCCCCAGAACCTTTTCCTTTTTCCAAGTTAAAACTTTGTACAGTTAAACACTATCTCCCTACTCCCCGCTCCACCAGCCTCTGAACTAGCATCCCACTTCCTGTCCCACGAACTTGAACATGCTGTGTACCATACACACGTGCACTTAGATGGTATTTGTTTCCTTGAGAATGGCTTATTTTACTTAGCTTGCTATCTCAGAGGTTCATTTGTGTTTTGACTTTTATCAGGATTTTCTTCCCTTTTTTAAGGGCTGAATAATACTGTATAGTATGAATCCTTTGTTAATTCTTTCCTCTGTCCGTGGGCACTTGGTTGCTTCCACATGTTGGCAACTATAAATAATGCTGCTGTGAATGTGGGTGTACAAATACTTGCTTGAGACTCGGAGTTCAATTTTTTTAGGTATATACCCGGACGTTGAATTGCTGGATCATAAACTAACTTGGTAATACTATGTTCAATTTGTGAGACTCAAAAAATTGTGATCAAATCCAACGCCAGGGAGCTTAATTACCGCCGCTGTTTTCTTTCAGGAGTTTTTTGGTTGTTGGTCTTATGTTCAAGTCTTTAACCTCCTTTGAGTTGACTTTTCTGGATGATGTCAAACAGTAGTCCCGTTTTATCTGTCACCTGTGGCTCTCCAGTTTTCCCAACACTGTGTATTAAGGAGACTGTTCTTTCCCCATTATTTTTCTTGGTGCCTTTGCCATAAATTAATTAATCATGCATATGTGAGTTCATTTCTGGGCTCTCTGGTCTGTTCCGTTGATCTATGCGTCTGCGTTTATGTGAGTACCATGCTGTTTTGATTATTATAGTTTTGTGGTATAGTTTGAAATGGCTTTCTAGTTAAAGCTCTTAGCTGTGGGGTATGAAAATAGGAGCTTAGAGTTTAAAGAGACTTTAATTTTCACTTAACAACTTTCAGGACTCTTGGGGACTTTTATGATGCTATATATGGGTTACTTAAAAAATACATGTAAATACACATATGCACACATGTATATATTAGAAGATGCTATTAGAAGAGTGATGTGGATCTATATAATAGTATATATATTATTGAGTGGCCGAAGCAAATCACAGAATTACAAATATAATTCAGTTCAATGTATGACAAAATTACCTATGCATACATACACGTGGATAGTATTGTAATTAAATGTATTTAAACACATATGAAAATATTTAGGAGACAGGTCTAAAATTCCTTGGGGGGTGAGCAATGCAAACTTTTCCTTCCTTCTCTGTTGTTGCATTCTTTGACGTTTTTATAACCGTATTTTATTTTTGTAGCCTAAAACTTTGAACAAAAAAATCAGTGGGGAACAATTAGTTCATTAAAAAAAACCAGTGGGGAAGTTCATGACTCATTAATGAATGCTGGGACCAGTGGGCTTGCACTGAGAAAATCGGGTTTAATTGCTGCCTCCGACCACACCAAGAAAGCCCTCCCGGGGCGGCCCTGTGCCGGGCGGCACACCCGAGAGGAGGTGCGGGCGTCCCCCTCGGTCACGCGGGAAGAGCTGGGCCCCGCACCTCGCCCCCCGCCCCGCGGACCACGTGCCAACTTGCATTTCTCCCCGGCCTGTGGGAACAGGAGAAAGCAGTTTGGGGCGAAATAGGCTGCATCCTGCTGACTTTTTTTTTAAGGGACCTGGGAAAAACTCTCCAACTTTCCCAGAGACTGATAAAGACGGCTGAGCGTCAAGGCTGCTGGGAGGACGAGCGGAAGGGACGTGTGACAGGCTCTCCATGGAGCGGCAGCCTTAGCAGCAGCCGCGCGTGGGGACCATGTGGAGGAAGGGGGACCCGAGCGCAGCGGGAAATCCCCTCCCGTGTCTCATCCCGGCGAGGCTGTGCCGCTCCTGGGAGCCTCCTGCGTGAGGGGCACCGGCACCGGCACGAAGGTGTCCTCCTCACGGGCCCCCACGTGAGTCACGTGCCAAGGCTGGTCCCAGCGGCCACGGGGCTGGGAGGCTCAGGGAGGCTGTCGGGGCCACAGGCCCTCTGGGGCCCGGGCAGGGGACTGAGAAGCTGTCCCCTGGCTCCCTTCCTCCCGTGCAGCTTCAGACCACACAGATCGCCGCCCAGCCCGCAGCCCGGGTCCCGCCGTGGTGTCCTGCAGAGAGGGGAGGCCCCCAGCTTGGCCAGACCATGGGGTGAGCAGCCGTCCCCTCGGCCAGTGTGGGCAGGAGGGCGGCGCCGCAGAGAGCTGGCCGCACCAGGGCTTGTTGAGTAAGAGCTGCTTCGCTGAGGTGGCCGCCCTTCCTGCCGGGAAGGAGGCAAAGTGGCAGGACAGCGCGGGGGCCGGCGCGGAGGGGACCTGGCTCTGCACCGGTCGCACCGGATGCTCCTCTGGGGCCCCAGCTGCACCGGAGCCTCGGCACCTGTCCCCTGGGTCCTCGCCGGTTCTCACGGAGCTGAGTGTCGTAGCGTGTGGCTGTATCTGTTGAAAACCAAACTTTTCCTGTTTTCTGCCAAAATCGGCGTAAGCACCGCATTTGCTACCATGGTGATAGGAAGGCGCCCCCCACCCCGTTAGTGCGTGCGGCTTCATTTCCACTCCCCGTTTCCATGGAAACCAGGCCTAACATCTCCTGAGCCCTCTGGCTGCTGCCTTGGGGGTGTGACTCAGTCGACACCCTGCACAAGGTACCGATCAGGTACTTCTGATCAGAGTGCTCCTGCCCTCTCCCACCTCCACGGAGCACCCACGCCCGTTTCTACACTTGAATACGCTGATGGGGGGAAAGAAGTGAAGTTTGAACAGCCTACTTAATGCCTCAAACCGTACTCCGATCGAATGATTAGAAATCCCCAGTTCATTACGGAAACAGGAAAATAAACGGCAGCGCAGATTTCCCTCGAGTCACCGGCGTGGATGCTAAGAAGGGCCCTTTCGTGTTTCCGTCAAAAGAGAGCAGGAATGTTGAGAGAATCGTCCTGTTTCACGGTCGCTGAATGACGTAGCTGACGTTGTGTCCCCTGCCTGAGTCGCTCACGCACACGGCACCGCGTCTTGGGAACCAGCGAGATGAAGGTGTGGTGATGCTAAGCAGGTTCGCGTTTGCGGGCGCGGGATGTGCGGGTGCGTCGATCTGCGGGACGGCGTTCCAGGGCTCGGTGGCATTTTGTCACTCGGAAGGGGACCTGAAGTTCCCCGTCCTGAGGTTGCAGAAATGATCGTAACCGAGCACGGGGTTCAGTCTTGTTTAAATGAGAAGATGGGGTTCGATCTTGATTAAATTAGAAGATGAGGAAGAGGTGCAGTTCCCTTAACCCCAGGACGTGAGCTCCGTCAACGAAGCCTCTGCATCCGTGTTTTAATCCTGCCGCGAGGTTTGCTCACGGGCTCGGTGGGCAGAAGAGGGACAAGAAAGGTGGATGGAAGACGATGCTCTCCTACAGGAATGAAGGTCTTTGCTGGAGAGAAGTGGCCGGAACGGTAGAGAAGGCTGGTCGCAAACATGGACACCCCAAGTTGTCTTTTCTGTTAGGGGTTCGTGGGTACCTGACAGACGCTCACATTCCGGCATTAGGACATCGCTGCCTCTGTGTTTATTTGTTGTCTGAGTTAGTTTGCTCTCTGTCAGCCAGCTGCCTTCAAGTGCTGGTTCCTCGGAGACCTGCCACTAGGTTTTCCCGGGAAACGTGGGCTTGTGCACCAGGAACTGGCCGCTGGGTGGAGGGAACTGAAAATAGGAGACAGCCCTGGCGGGTGTGACGCAGGGGGCTGAGCACCAGCCTGGGAACCCAAGGGTCACTGGTTCGATTCCCAGCCAGGGCACATCACCAGGTTGCAGGCCAGGTCTCCAGCCAGGTCCGAAGCTGGAGGCAGGTGAAAGGCAACCACACATGGATGCTTTTCACCCTTTCTTCCTCCCTCCCTACCCTTCTCTCTAAAAATAATGAATAAAAAATCTTTTAGAATAAGTAACTAACTAACTCAATAAGGGAAGGCTAAAACAAAAAGAGGAGACAGGACTGGGGTTCAGTGGCATTCAGCGTTTGTCGCAGGTCCCTCTGAGCCCTCAGATGGCCGTCACCACGAGTGGGCGGGTGGTGCCCCCAGGAGGGACGCTAACCGGCTGCCCCCTTCCCCACCGCCCTGTCGTCCGAGGGCCTCATCCCTGAAGGGCCCCTGATGCTGTGGGTTCAGAGCCCAACCTGGGGTCCCACAGGGAAGGAGGCTGCTGATGTGCAGGGGTGGGAGGGGCGCACATTTCGCGGACCAGGGGCGGCCGATGCTCAGATTTCTTTCACTGGGGGGAGGTTAAATCTCGAGAAAAGGGGTGAGTTATGGCGGAGAAAATAGCAGCAGCTTCGGAACTGTGTCAGCTCCACCTTGGGGAGCCTGGGCTCCTCGTGTCTTGGGCACAGTGACCCATCCCGCAGGGTCAGGCCGGTGAACCTGCCAGAAGGACCTGGCCCGCCTTCCTTTCACTACGGCACTGCACTCGGGGGTGAGAAGGCCACGTGGGTGATAAACCAGCAGCCCTCGTGGGTCCCCGGGGCCGGGCCCTGGGCAGCGGGGTGAGCCAGCCCCGCCCTGCGCAGCCTCCCGTGAGGGGCCGCCCGGTGGATTTGAGAAGGGGCGGGACTTGACCGTGAAGCTCGGGGTGGGATTCCCCTCCTGCCCAGCGCCCCAGGAGGCGTGAACCCCAAGCACGGGAGCCGGGAGGGAAAATGCAGAGGCCCAGGCCTGAGTCAGCGTCGCGCCTGGGGTCTCTTCTGACCAGGTCCTGGGAAAGTGGGGGGGCAAGGCTGGAGACCCCCGGTTGACGGCTGAGCCTCTCCAGCTTCTGCACAGAAGAAGCGGCTTTGAAAGCATTTTCCCGTCAGCAGGGACCAAAGCTTCTGTTAAATTCGATGCCGGGAATTGATGAAACATGAAAGGCAGGAACAGATGCAGAGCAGAAGGCCAGGAAAGGACAGCCTAAGGTTCTCCCAGGAAGCCCTGCAGAACGCGGGCCTGAGCGTGAACGGAGTGCGGGTTCTGGGGGCGGGGGAGGGACGCAGCTGGGTCCCCACGGAAGGGACATGACATCCAACCACCAGAATTCAGCCAACGACATCTAAGATGAGTGTACGCATTGTAGGTGAGTTACACCTCAACAGAACTCCAAAATTCCACGTAATAAAAAAGTTTAACTTTGAAAATGAGACATTAGGCCGTGGCTGGTGTGGCTCGGTGGATTGAGCATTGACCTTTGAACCAAAGGGTCACAGGTTCGATTCCCAGTCAGGGCACAGGTCTGGGTTGCAGGCTGGGTCCCCAGTTGGGGGCACGCGGGAGGCGATCGCGCATGGATGTTTCTCTCCCTCTCCTTCTCCCTCCCTCCCTCTCCTCTCTCTAAAAATAAATAAATAAAATATTTTAAATGAAAAAATTAGATATTATCTTTCACGGAAGTTATAAAATGAGGAATATATTCATTTTCCAGAAAAACACATGTTGTTTTCTATATTTATTTTCCAAATTGCAACTAGAACAACGTGTCAGCTTAAGAAGACGTATTCGTCAGCATTCCGGTTTTTCAATTTAGGGAATTGCTGGGATTTTTGCAAATCGATTAGCGAGGCGACGAGAGCTCATATTTTATGTACCGTTTGGCTTAGTTTTTCTGAGTTCTCCGGACCTGATGAATGTAGGTACATAACGACCCATAATTCATTGTCAATGTCAATTAAATGGGTAATAAAAATGCCAGCCTCAATGTTTTATTATTCAACAATCAAAAAATCACATTTTCAAATTATTATTATTATTATTATTCAGTGAGGACCAGCAACACCCCTTCGCAGGTCTGCGGTCCGGGGGTCCTGCACACCTTGAGGAGCGCTGGTTTGGAGAACTGGGCTCCACCATGTCCCAGGCAGGGTAACTGAGGATCAAGATATGACTTCCGTTCTAGGGCATTGGAAGAAGTCCACTGTATTGGCCAATACCCAGTTTGCTGCCATAAAGCTAAGGCCACCACATACTTTGGGGGATGCAGTCCCTTAGTTATTTGCGAACACATTTTCCCTCCGTCACGTAGATTGTACACGGCTTGAAGCAGACCCACGCCCTGCCCACCTCCGTCCCTGGAAATGTGCGGCGCAGTGTTAACCAAGAGTAACCGCTCCGTGGTATCTGTCATTCCCAGGCGTGCTGGAAGAACACGGCTGTGTTTAGCTCTGCAAACCGTCATCCGTGACGCTGACTTATGCTGGAAGGAGAGTTTCCAACACGTGCGAAGCTCGGGGGGGAGCCAGACCCCACCAGAGTCAGAGTGTCGACAGTGATCACCACAAGGCGAGCACAGAGCCAGCCGGATTGGATAATGCCCACGAACTCTGCCGTTAGGAGGCAGGGAAACGTAAAATTGAACGCTATGGGCTATTGCCACTGGATTTTGGACTCCATATCATGACTAAGAAGCCCACACTATGTCAAGGAGCAGCCCATAAAAGTAAGTTATGTGACTCGTTCGCGGGGGAGCAGATTCTTGCCAGCAGCCCGGATGTGGTGCTGCGCGGAACGTGGCCAGAGGACCCTTCTGTTCTTCGATGATGTGGATTGTTGCTGGTTTCATGTTGAAAGTAAGGTTAGTAATCGGTGATCAGTAACCACTTTGTTGATCCTATTTGGCATCAGGAAGCAGCGTGAGGCCCACGCCCAAGATGGGATGAGTGACTGGGGGGGCCCAGCCGGAGCAGGTGTCTGGAGAAGAGGGATCAGGGGAGACAATGGCAGGTGGTCCCATGGTGGGGGAGGTCAGGAGGGGCCAGACAGGCAGGTCAGGGAAGCCGAAAGCAGGCACGTGGGGACGAGGGTCAGACGGGCGCTGCACCCCGTCAGCTCTGGGCGCCTGTCCCAGCTCCATGGGTCTTCTGGTGTGACCTTGGGCAAGTTGCTTCATGTCTCCGCGTGTACCAAGAGTGCACACGACATCCTGTCCTTCGCGTCCTCATCCCCGTTTGTCACCTCTTCTTGACAACCATCGTTCTGACAGATGCGAGGGGGACCTCAGTGTGGTTTGATCTGCATTTTCCGGATGAACGGGGGTGACGTTGAAACACTTTTTCGTGGACCTGCAAACCATGTAGTATCTTCTCCTTTGGTAAAACATCTATTCAGGCCCTTAGCCCAATTTTTAGCAGATGATTTGTTTGTTTTGCTTTTGAGTTAAGGAGCTGCTGATGTTTGGATATTGATCCTTATCCCATATGTGGTTTGCAACTATTTTCCTACCTGCCTGGGTTGCCTTTCACCTTGTTGGCTATTCTTCTGATGTGTGGAAACTTTTCAGTTTGATGTGGCCGCACGTGAGTGTTGTGGCTTGTGCTTCGGGCGTTTCTTTAGCTACTTACAAATGCTTTCGGCACCTTCCGCGTCTGGGTCATTTGAAGGTCAATCGAGATCCATTGTCTTTTCTCCTGAGTACGTGCCATGTTTTCCTGCCCCTGCCTATGTCTGGAGCTTGGATTTCTTTCTTGATTTTGTGAATAAACTAGAGACTGCATCCTACCGCGTTCTTTTCGCAAATATTGAAAACAATTTTTAGCAGACAGTTAACCTGGCTAAACTCATTCCAAACTCCTGTCTTCTTTGCGTCTAGTAGGTAGAATCCCTGACGCTCTTGCAGTCCTAGCTGGGCTGCATGGGGTCTGCCCCCCACCCCACCCACCCACCCCGGGCCAGCCAGAGCCTGGGGCAGGGCTTCCACCTGGAATGGAGGGTTTCCCCCTCTGGCTGTTCCCTTAGCAGTGTCCCCAGGAGCCTTTCCCTGTTGTGAGGGACCCAAACTCTGAGAGAAGAGATGCAATGGGACCCTCACTACCTTCCTCCAAGCACTGGTCCCCCCACTTCCCGCCTCCCAGCACTGAATCTGCCTGCTTTCTGGGGCTGCCACCGCATTCGGGGCTCACGGCTTCGTCCTGCGGCCTGATGAACCCGCAGGACTGTTCCTGGGAGCGAAATCTCACGTGGACCGGAAGGGGAGACTAACATTGTGTCATAGTATGGATCGACCCGCAAATCTGTGACCAGACTGAGATTCCCCTTGTGGTGCTGTTCCTGACGCAACAGTGAAATAAGTGCACCTCTTGTCTCCGTTGCTGCAGGACAAAATGGGAGAATAATCTCCATACAGTCATGATGCATTGGACACGGTTTCTACTCCCCTTCAGATGTGTGATTTGCCTTTGTGTGATTGCCCATGCTTTTTCATGAAACAGTGCCATACTCCTCGAGTAGAAGAATAAAGGTTGGTCAGTAATGTGGTACCAGGACAGACTCCAGCCGCTAAGAGCAACGTGAAATAGTTGAACATTCACTGCTCTGCGTTTATTAAATAAAATACATTTTCTTTTTATCTTAAATGCCATCTGAAAAGGACAAGTCAAGCTCCATGATATTTATCCTTTTGCTCAGGAATGGAATAAAGACATTTACTTGAATGAGTAAAGGAAGTTAGAGATTAAATTTCGTATTTAACGGATTAACTCAGCCGTCCTGTAGCATTAGCATGTGGGGCCTCCCCAGCTGCGCTGAATTTGGGGGTGGCTGTGTGGTGTGGCAGCTGCCGTCAGCCTTCTGATGCCTCCAACGGTAGCCGAGATTTGAAAGTGACACAAGAATGGACAGTGGGTCACAGAGGTTCCCCCCTGAACGGCCCCACTTCTGCATGACATGCCAGCCTCGGTGGTCTGCAGGTCACGGGACCTGCCTTTTATGACTTTGGTTAAAGACCTTAATGCGTAAGCCTAGAACAAAGCCCAAGACACGCACCTTTCTTCCACGCTGTACCTGATTTCCTAAGTCTGCTCTGGGGCGTGAAAACAGGCATCCGTTTCTGTCTGCAGTCCGTGGCGACCTGTGATCTTTCTGGGCCAGCAAAGCCAACGCGGCTGTGAGGACGAGGACACGGGAGCCACTCCTCTTATTTCAGACAAGCACCTTTGCAGACCAAGCGAAGCTCCCGTCCTGCTGGTTTTTCACCTTCCCGGTACAATCGGGTGTATTTTTTCGGGCCGGTTAGTTCAAACGTGCCCCCATAGGTGGTCATGGGAATGACGTCCCAAAGAAAGGCCGTCGTGGCCTGGGTGCTCGGGCTCCGGGCCTCCGTGCCGAGGAGACGAGCGAGTTGGCATTGATTTCTGCGTGTGCACGTGTTAGTTAAAGCATGATAATGGTCTGTTATATTGATTACCTTTCTTCGTTAGATGGGAATTACTTTCCAGTCAAGCGACGGGCAGGGTTTTCAGTGGCTCTGTGTGAATGCTGAAACCCAAAGGCTGCACCGAGCAAGAGCTGGGATTTCTCACAGGCTCACGCCTGCTGCTGTGACCTGGTTCGCCAAGCGCCGAGCAAAAGGCTCAGGGAAAACCCGTCTTGGCAACCACCTCCCCAAAGAAAAAGACACGGAGAACCAAACGGAGAGGGTTCTGTGGGGAGTAGCCACCAGCCCGCACAAGGAAAGTGATTAATGGTGCGACATAGTTTCCATTGGATATTTAATTAAGTGGCCGTGAAGCACCGTAAGGAAGGCTGGACCCGTCGTGTCGTGTGGCCGGAAGCCCTTCTGTTCACGCCTGGCTCTGTGACTCCCTGAGTGGCCGCCATGCCCCCCAGCTTCCCTGTGCTTTTGTTAACGCCCTGGGGAAGTGGAGTTCCGATCAGCGGCGCAGGGCCCGGGACACGCGCGTGGCGCACCAGCGTGGGCTGTCACCGTGGGAGGCGCGCCCAGCAGTCCATGCTGCGCTCTCATGCCGTCCTCCCGAGGGCCGGTTCCCTTCACAGGGCGTGAGGCCGCAACCCGCCTCCCACCGGTCAATTCTTGCCGCGTTCCCTGGTGAACCAGGAGTCAGAAAGCGCCCGTCTCTCCTGATTCTGTTTATGTGGGGCCTCTCTCTCTTTTCTGGCTGAGTCTGGATAAAGGCTTGTCAGTTTTGTTTATTTTTTCAAAGACTCAGCTCCCAGACTTGCTGATCCTTCGAATCGGAGTTTGAGTCTCTAAGGTATTTAGTTCTGCTCTGATCTTGATGGTTTCCTTTCTTCTACTTGCTCTGGGCTTTGTTTGCTGTTGCTCCTCTAGTTCTTGCAGCTTTATGGTTAGGTTGTTTTTATAAACTTCTTGTGACCTTTTCAGGCAGGCCTGTATTGCTATTAATTTGCCTCTGAGGACCGCCTTTGCTGTGTCCCATAGGTTTTGGACCGTTGTGTGTTCATTGTTATTTGTTTCCAGGAACTTTTTGATTTCCTCTTTGATCTCATTGTTAACCCATTCATTACTTCAGTGGATGATTGGATCAAAAAACTGTGGTCCATTTACACAATGGAATACTATACAGCAGAAAGGAAGAAGGCACTCCTAACCTTTGCAACAACATGGACGGAACTAGAAAGTATTATGCTTAGTGAAATAAGCCGGTCAGTGAAGGACAAATACCATGTGATCTCACCCATTACAGGACAATAATGAGCAAAACAAACAACAAGCAAAACAGAACCAAGTATATAAATACAGTGAATAGGCCTTCAGTGGTCAGGGG